>JASDQU010945135.1:0-10029 GCA_032191745.1 Picea mariana
GGTTTGCACAAAAGAAAGGTATAGATTTTGATGAAATATTTTCTCTTGTTGTTAAAATGACTTCAATTATGACTATTTTGAGTCTCGTGGCAGTAGAAGATTTGCACCTTGAACAATTAGATGTAAAAACAACTTTTTTCCATGGGGATTTGGAGGAATATATTTCTATGCAGCAGCCACAGGGGTATGAGGTCAAAGGGAATGAGAATTTGGTATGCAGTTTGAAGAAGAGCTTGTATGGCCTAAAGAAAGCTCCAAGGAAGTGGTATTTGAAGTTTGACATGTTTATGATAGAACAGGGTTATAGTAGATTTCATTCTGATCACTGTGTTTATTTTAAAAATCTAGAAAATGGAAGTTATATTATCTTGCTATTGTATGTAGATGACATGCTTGTTGCAGGGTCTAATATGAAGGATATAAATGTGCTCAAGAAGAAATTAGCTAATTCATTTGCGATGAAGGATTTGGGTACTGCAAAGAAAATCCTTCATATGATAATAACAAGAGACGAGAAAAGTCACAAACTAACATTGTCTCAGGGTGAGTACATAGAGAAGGTGTTGGAGAGGTTCAGAATGCAGAATGCAAAACCAATTAGTACACCTTTGGCCAGCCATTTTAGATTAACTAAAGAAAAGTGTCCCAAGACACAGGAAGATATAGAATACATGTCCAGAGTCCCTTATTCATCAGTAGTTGGCAGCTTGATGTATGTGATGGTTTGCACAAGACCAAATATTGCACATGCAGTGGGAGTTGTGAGAAGGTATATGAACAATCCAGATAAAGAACATTGGGAGGAACTAAAGTGGATTCTCAGATATTTGAGAGGTACTTCTAATAATTCATTATGTTTTGGAGGTTCAGACACTATTCTATAGGGATATGTTGATTTAGATATGGCAGGTGATAAAGATAGCAGGAGGAGTACCACAGGGTATGTTTTAATTATATGTGGAACAACATTAAGTTGGATTTCAAAACTGCAAAAGGTTGTTTCACTTTCAACAACAGAGGCAGCGTATTTTTTTGCTACAGAGGCTAGTAAAGAAATGATTTGGTTACAGAGGTTTATGGAGGAATTGGGAAAGAAGCAGGAGAATAGCAAGTTGTACTGTGACAGTGAGAGTGTCATTCATCTTGCAAATAACTCAGCCTTCCATTCAAATACTAAGCATATACAATTGAGGTGCCACTTCATATGATCCACCTTGGAAGATGGACATTTGAAGTTGGAAAAGATACACACTAGCCAAAATCCTACAGACATGTTAACAAAGGGAGTNAGTTTCAGTTGGTCTTCAAGAATGAAGATGAAGATGAGAAATTTTCCAGGACCAAGAAGGTTCAAAGTCTAGCATATACAACAGCGGTGGATTTGTTGAGATCAGTCTCCAAGTGGGATATTGTTGGTTGTGGAGCCTGATTATCTTTCTAATTCAGAGGTATTTTGTTTCCAGCCGTGTTTATACACCATGAAGTCTTTACACCCCAGACGAATGTACACTCTTCCACCCAGGGGAGTGCATAGGGGTGTTACCCCCTCTGTGAGGTCCGGGGGAAAGTGGGCCCCTGGCATGGGTTTGAGGGTGAAGCCCCCGAAGGAAAATTCTCCTTGTAAAAGTATATTGTAATTTCATTGTAAATCTGGACCGTTCATTATAAGGTCACAGATCTAATGGTAGAAATCATGTTAGGTTTTTTTCCCTAGAAGGCAACCCTCTGTTATGAGGGAAATGTATTGTGGCTATGCATTATGGTGAATATTGCATTCTGAGATAGGAGACTATGAGAGAAAGAAGAGGAAGTTACAATGAGTTTGCTTTAGGTTGTATCCCTTCATTTGTTGGATAATAATAAAGGAAGGACCTGGCAATTTCTCTGGTGGGTGTAGCCCACACTGGGTGAACCACGTATGTCTGTGTCTCTATTGTATTGTGTATATTCAGTGTTTTATTTTTTCATTTGTTTTATTTTATTTCTCCGCGATCCTATTTTTCTAACAACTGGTATCAGAGAGAAAGGTAACTCGCAAGAAAAGAAGGTTCCTGTTTCGAGTGGGAGCAATGTCGGAAGATGGAAAGTTTAGGGTCGATATATTTAATGGCCAAAACTACCAGTTATGGAAGATGAAGATGGAAGATTATTTACATCAGAAGGATCTATTCCTACCATTGGGCGGAATAGCAAAGAAGTCGATGGCTATGAAGGATGAAGATGGGAGATTCTTGACAGAAAGGCTCTAGGAATGATATGGTTGATTCTAACAGCGTTGGTGGCTTTCAATATTTCGAAAGAAAAGACAACAAAGGGTTTGATGGACGCATTGGCTAAATTGTATGAAAAACTCTCGGCATCCAATAAGGTATTTCTAATGAAGAGATTATTTAATACGAAGATGTCAGAAGGTGGGTCTGTTGCGGATCATTTAAATGATTTTAATATGGTTACTAATCAACTAAGTTCTATAAAAGTGGACTTTGATGATGAGGTCATGGCTCTTCTAATCTTGTGCTCATTGCCAGAAAGTTGGAACAGCTTGGTCATGGTTGTAAGTAACTCTGTATCTAGTTCAAATACTTTAAAATTTGATGATGTTGTTGGTTTTATCCTTAGTGAGGAAATTCCATGGAAAAAAAAAAAGTGAGACATTAGGTAATGCATTGAACATGGAGAAAAGGGGAAGACAAAAGGATAGAGGAAAGGGCCCAGGGAAGTGCGGGAATTCTAGTAAGGGAAGATCCAAATCCAGACTTGGAAAGATAGAGTGTTGGAATTGTGGGAAGAAAGGACATCTGAAGAAAGACTGTAGAGCTCCAAAGAAACAAATAGATGGATAGCAGGAGAGGAATCAAAAAGAAAATGTAACAGGTGATGTGTTACAAGATGCTTTGATTCTTTTCGTAGATAATATTTCTGAGTCTTGGGTAGTAGATTCAGGGGCTTCATTTCATGCCACACCCCATAGGAAACATTTTCTAGATTGTGTTCAAGGTAATTTTGGACAGGTTCATTTGGGTGATGATGCACCATGAAAAATTGTTGGAATGGGAAAGGTAAAAATAAAGAAACGCAATGGAAACCAATGGTTGTTGAAAGAGGTAAGACATGTTCCAGATTTAAGAAAAAATCTGATTTCAACATGGTAGTTGGCAAGTGAAGGTTGTATATCCATATTTACAGATAAGACGTGAAAGGTCATCAAAGGATCATTGGTGATAGCAAAAGGAGAGAAGGTAGGTACATTGTATTTATGTACTGGTAATACTGACTCTTCTATCTCTTTAGCTTCTACAGGAGTGGATACAGCATTGTGGCATCATAGGTTGGGACACATGTGTTGCATCTCTTTTGTCACCTAAATGAGAAAAATAAGGACGCTTACATTCCCATTTGGGTTAGCTAGGCAAGAAAGCAATGAATGCAAGAGTTAGAAACATCAATCATATGATATAAACAAAAGACTAAGCTAAGAACAATAAAAGAAATTAAACTAGAGTGCATAAGGGAGATATAACAAGAAAATAAATAACATGTATGCCACCAATGGATAGGTTGTATTACTGGGAAAACACCAAAGAGAAAGGGAGACTTATGGGTCCCCTCTTCCTCCAAGGGAGGGGTCTTGAACCCCCAAAGATTGGGCTCTTCTTACAAATAGAAAAACTTGAAGGAAATGGTGAAGAAATCCAAAGCTCATTCACTCAAAAGGTGATGTGAATGGATAAATGAGATTGTGCTTGTATGCTTTTGATGAGTAAAGAGGATTCTCCAAGAGAATATAGGTAGCATAAATTACACAGACCCCCTACCCTTGGGCTGAGATCCGCACAGGATCGATCTCCTTCGAATTCGCAGAGCTGAATTAGTTCTTTTGGGCCCTCACTAGAACCCCACGAATTAGATCCACGGGCCCTTCATGAAAAATCCACCAGCACAAGAAATGCACCAGGCATGAGTCTTCACCTCCACACAACCACTAGATATGACCACGACCTTTTCTGAAAAGGGATTTCGGGTTTCACGACTTCGGGGGTTTCAACACCAAGATCCCCGCTCCTTGTCATCAGAACTGTCGAAAAGTCGAACCCTGAAATGTCGAAATATGTGACCGCAGCCCCACTCCAAAGATACGCCGTGTTTTGTGACTTCGGGGGTTTTCAACTCAAAGTGCCCCGGCTCCTTGTCCTCAAGATTTTCGAAATGCCAAAACCCAAAATTCTGAAATGACAAACCCTGAAAGGGTTGGCAAGTGACAAGCTCTCTGCTTGGATCCTATCCACGTGACCCTGTCCCGTAACCTGGTGCTATTCCTCTGAATGCTTTCAGGTTTTCACGTTTCAAGATTTCATGATTGTGGCTGTAACACTTCTTGACCCTTCAAACTCCTAGGTCTCGGAATGTCGAAATATCGAACCTCGAAATGCCAAAATTCCACTCCAAAGGGAGTTCAACGGCTGTGAGCCTCCCCTAATCCGACGGCTTACATTCTTTCAAGATTTCGTGGGTCAAGAGTCTCGACTCTTGCCCTTTGTATCTCCCGGTAGCTGAAATGCCGAAATGCCAAAATATCTCTGCTGAGAGATCAACGGTCCATGCCCCTCTTAGACCAACGGCTAGGATCCAACTAGATTGATGACCAACATCCTTTCTGAAATTTTCCCAAAACCTTGACCGCTTACCATGTATCCTCCTTGTGGACGGTCACGATGCTTTTGGGATTTTGTGAGTCCTCACCTTTTCATATACAAGGGTTTAAACCTTGTGCACCTTCTCCTGAATCCAATGGCTATCGGTAAGTGCACTAGATCTGATGGCCTAGATCTCTTTCTCTTGGGTGCTCTCCCCTCCTGCTACCTGGACACGAAACTCAATAGTTCAGATCTGTTCTCCAGTGCCTGAATCAACGACAGTTGTGCTCTTTTGAATTCACGCTTGTTCCTTCCCCTTAGAAGATTTCTTGTTCCAAAAAGGCATCGGCCTTCGTCTTTGCTGCGAATCCTGTATCCTCGGCTCCCTCCTATATTCTAAAGAGGTTGTCCATCCTGAGATTTGTCGACTATGAAAACTCAAAGGTTTCTCGACCTCTGCATTCCTTGCAAGGTCCCTGCACACAACGTTTCTATCTGTCTTGAGCTTGGTCAACTCAAAAAACCTTGAAAGGTTTCTCAATCTTTTGCTCCTCTCAGCTACTGCTCTATGCGCAAAGGCACTATTCCTACTGATCTTCTAAACTTGAGACAAGTTCACTCTGAGCGCACTTCTTGTGCTATTCCTTCTGAGCTTAAGAACTTCATACAAGTTCTTATTCACACACTCCTTATGCTACTGAGTTTTTGAATAATTCAATTCGAAGTATTTCTTGCAAAGAAATGCTTCACGCCCTCGTGGCATTCTTCTGCTCGATGCACACCTTGCAGAGCCTTTCTTCACAGAGTATTTAGAAACCCTGTGAGTGTCTTCTCTTCGACACTTCCCTTTCTTTAGAACTCGAAATAGAGTTCTCTAGTGCACTCTATGCACTCACTCAATGCCCTCCTAGCAGAGTTCTACAGAACCTACAGATGTTCTGTCTTCTATGTGCCTTCCTCTGCACAGTCTCTCCTTCAATGTGTTCAGAAACCTTGAGGCTTCTTCTTTGAGTCAATGAATTCCTCTGGTGCACTCTCCTGGCATGACTCTGTCTGAAATTCCATAGAATTCAGAAGTGCACTCTATGCACTGGCTTACAGAACCCGCAGTGTTCCATCATGCACTCTCTTGCATGAAGCCACAAAGAACCCAAACCTGAAATCAAAGAACTCACAGATAGAGAAATCTATCTATCCCTTCAAATGCATACCTAACATACATCTATAGTATATCATCACACATAAAGACATTCATTCATGAATTCATAAAAACATGAACAACAACATGTAGGAAAAATTGCTCTATTTGTATTAATCAAGAATGCCTGATTACAATTTGTTCAAGCTCGGACTGCAACAGAGTCTCGACTCTCCTCTCTTCTCCCTATTCTCTCTATTATTCTCTGTCTTCCATTTCCCCTTAATGCCTATAGATACAAAGGATCTTTTTACAAAAGGGGGCTCCTCGAGCGCTTTCCTCCATCCTCACCAACTCTCATTAATTTTACAATGAATTACATTGAATGGTTGTCTAGTCTGAATTAGATCTAGATCTTAGCCTTACAAAACATTAAGAGGACAACTAACTATAGCTTGCANNNNGTGCGCTTGAAGTGTTGGTTGGCTGGTGCTTGATGATGTGGAGTGATGCTCCTACATCATACTTCTCAACTACAAAAATCATGAGCTCCTACTCATGAGCTTCCCAACACCGCTGTTGAAATCCACCTGGATCCCAAACAGTTCTCTGGAGCTGTCCATCTGCTCCACTACTTCGTTGTTGTTGTTGTTGCATCTGTTCCCTTCTACTCAGCTTCTCATTGCTAGTAGTCTCTACTACTGAACTCAACATTAGCCTTCTGATTTCTTCAATTACCTCATCCAACTGCTCCCATGGATGGCTCTCCTTTTGCAGTCTGCTCCACTACACTTCTTCCCTGCAAATGGGTAGATCAACTAGATCTCCCCTGTCATCTTATTCCTCTCTTATGGAATTGAGTTTCCACTCTGCTGCAGATTCCAATTTTGCAATCCTATCACTGAGCCACTACTCAGCTTCCTTTTCTGACAGCTTTGCATCTGCCATTTCTCCTGTTGGTATATTTCCAGCTTCCTCCAGTCGCTCCTTGGGCTGGTATTCTTCCTCTATCTCCAACCTGATCTATTGGATGTGTATGCCCTGCACCTTCATCCTTCTCTCCAAGGCTTCAACCTCTTCAAACATAACAACAAAATCTATGTTGTCTGCTTCCTCCTCTTGTGCTTCTGTAGTCTCCAATACTACAGTTACCTTCTATTCGACTCTCTAGCCGAAAATTTTGAGCAATTCCAGTGAATGCTCATCTTCTTTTGCTGCAAGCTCTAGTGCTGCAGTCATCTCCTTTTCAGCTTCCTAGCTAAAGACTTTGAGCCATTCTTTTGAATGCTCATCTCCTTCATCTCCTTGGGCAAACGTTAGTGTCTGCTCCACTTCTTCCTTCATGAAAAGTTTTTCTGGTTGTGCTCCTATTGTTGTTGTATCTGTAACACATGCTCTGGCCTCAACTAGGTTGCTCGGTAGGAATACTCGAATTCCCCCAATCATTATAATTCCCTTTTGATTCTCTCATGTCAGCACTCCTTGTTGATCTGAACTCTCCTCTGAGTTCATGAGACCTTCAAACAGTCTCATCTCTTTTACCCTACCCACCTGGCAATTTGGGAATTTTCTGTTGCCCACTTGGTAGTCTATGAGATCTAGTGATCCCATCTCATTTCCCACTTGGAAATCTAAGATTTCACCATTGCTCCCCTAGCAGTACACGAGACCTTCTGCTGACCTCTTCCCATTGCCCACCTAGCAACTCAAAAGTTCACTTCTACCCACCTGGCAGTTTATGAGATCCTCTGCTAATCTCATATCATTTCCCACCTGGCAATATGAATTTTCGTTGTTGTCCTCTTGACAGTCTATCAGATCTTCCAGTGATCTCATTCCATTTCCCACTTGGCAATTAGAGAATTCATCTCTGCCCTCCTGGCAGTTTATGAGACCTGAAACTGATCTCTCTTCCTCATCACTGAGATTCTTCCCAGTCTCTGGGTCACAGATATGAACCATCTCCTCTTTATCTCTGAGTCTTTCAACATACCTCAGCCACTTCTTCAACTCTTGTTGTTGTTTCCTGGCCAACAAATTTTGAACAGGCCATTTTTCTCTCCTCCTCAGAGGCCATTCATACACCCAATGTGGATTTTCATCCTGCTGCATCCGCAATGAAAGATCCTCCATTCTCGCCCTTATCTCAGCGAGTTCTTTTTCAATCTATGATTTACTCATCTGCTGGTGGTTCTTCTTTCCACCGCGTCCATGGCCTTCAGTATCCATCTTCTTGTTCCTGTCTGCCATCCTGGCAAACTTGTTTCCGCACTCTGCAACAGTCTTTCTTTTTCTACTCTGCCTCCCTTTGCCTCCAGTCTACAGACAGAAAGTGGCTCTGATACCACTTTGACGTAGACCCCCTGCCCTCGGGCCGAGATCCGCACAGGATCGATCTCCTTTGAATCTGCAGAACTGAATTAATTCTTTCGGGCCCTCACTGGAACCCCATGAATTCGATCCACAAGTCCTTCATGAAAACTCCACCAGCATAAGAAATGCACCAGGTGTGAGTCTTCACCTCCACATGGCCACCAGATATGACCACGACCTTTTCCGAAAAGGGATTTTGGGTTTCGTGACTTCAGGGGTTTCAACACCAAGATCCTTGCTCCTTGTCATCAAAACTGTCGAAAAGCCGAACCCTAAAATGTTGAAATGTGTGACCGCAGCCCCACTCCAAAGATACATCACGTTTCACAACTTCAGGGGTTTTCAACTCAAAGTTCCCTGTCTCCTTGTCCTCAGGATTTCCGAAATGTCGAACCCCAAAATTTCAAAATGCCAAACCCTGAAAGGGCTAGCGAGTGACAAGATCTCTACTTGGATCCTGTCCACGTGACCCTGTCCTGTGACCTGGTGCTATTCCTCTGAATGCTTTCAGTTTTTTGTGTTTCAGGATTTCGTGATTCCGGCTACAATAGTTCTTGACCCTTCGAACTCCCGGGTCCCGGAATGCCAAAATATCGAACCCCAAAATGCCGAAATTCCACTCCAAAGGGATATCAACAGTTGTGAGCCTCCCCTGATACCACGGCTTACGTTCTTTTTGGATTTCATGGGTCAAGAGTCCCAACTCTTGACCTTTGTATCTCCCAGTAGACGAAATACCGAAATGCCAAAATATCTCTGCTAAGAGATCAATGGTCCATGCCCCTCTTGTACCAACGGCAACGATCCAACTAGATCGATGGCCCACATCCTTTCAGGAATTTTCTTGAAACCTTGACTGCTTGCCACATGTCCTCCTTGTGGATGGTCATGATACTTTTGGGATTTCATGAGTCCTCACCTTTGCATATATGAGGGTTTAAACCTCGTGCACCTTCTCCTGAATCCAATGGCTATTGATCCGTGTGCTAGATCTGACAGCCTAGATCTCTTTCTCCTATGCACTCTCTCCTCCTGCTGCCTAGACATGAAACTCAATAGTCTAGATCTGTTCTCCAGTGCCTGAATCAATGACAGTTGTGCTCTCTTGAATCCACGCTTCTTCCGTCCCCTTGGAAGATTTCTTATTCCAAAAAGGCCTCGGCCTTCGTCTTTGCTGTGAAGCCTATATCCTCAACTCTCTCTTGTATTCTGAGGACGTTGTCCCTCCTGAGCTTTGTCAACTCTGAAACCTCAAAGTTTTCTTGACCTCCGCATTCCTTGCAGGGTCCCTGCACACAACTTTTTTATCCATCCTGAGTTTGGTCAACTCAGAAAACCTTGAAAGGTTTCTCAATCTTCTGCTCTTCTTGGCTACTTCTCTGTGCGCAAAGGCACTATTCCTTCTGAGCTTCTGAAATTGAGACAAGGTCAATCTGAGAAGACTTCTTGTGCTATTCCTTCTGAGCTTAAGAACTTCAGACAAGTTCTTATTCGCACACTCATTGTGGTGTTGAGTTTTCGGATAACTCAATTCGAAGTATTTCTTGCAAAGAAATGCTTCACGCCCTCCTGTCATTCTTCTACTCAATGCACACCTTGCAGAGATTTTCTTCACAGAGTATTCAACAACCCTGTGAGTGTCTTCTATTTGACACTTCCCTTGCTTCAGGACTCAAAATAGAGTTCTCTGGTGCACTCTATGCACTCGCTCAATGCCCTCCTAGCAGAGTTCTACAGAACCTATAGATGTTATGTCTTCTCTGTGCCTTCCTCTGTACAGTCTCTCCTTCAATGTGTTCAGCAACCTTGAGGCTTATTCTTTGATTCAATGACTTCCTCTGGTGCACCCTCCTGGCATGTCTCTTTCTAAAATTTCATAGAATT
>JASDQU010945135.1:10049-21300 GCA_032191745.1 Picea mariana
ATTTGTTGGATAATAATAAAGGAAGGACCTGGCAATTTCTCTGGTGGGCGTAGCCCACACTGGGTGAACCACGTATGTCTGTGTCTCTATTGTATTGTGTATATTCAGTGTTTTATTTTTTCATTTGTTTTATTCTATTTCTCCGCGATCCTATTTTTCTAACAACTGGTATCAGAGAGAAAGGTAACTCGCAGGAAAAGAAGGTTCATGTTTCGAGTGGGAGCAATGTCGAAAGATGGAAAGTTTAGGGTCGATATATTTAATGGCCAAAACTACCAGTTATGGAAGATGAAGATGGAAGATTATTTACATCAGAAGGATCTATTCCTACCATTGGGAGGAATAGAAAAGAAGTCGATGGCTATGAAGGATGAAGATGGGAGATTCTTGACAAAAAGGCTCTAGGAATGATATGGTTGATTCTAACAGTGTTGGTGGCTTTCAATATTTCGAAAGAAAAGACAACAAAGGGTTTGATGGACGCATTGGCTAAATTGTATGAAAAACTCTCGACGTCCAATAAGGTATTTCTAATGAAGAGATTATTTAATACGAAGATGTCAGAAGGTGGGTCTGTTGCAGATCATTTAAATGATTTTAATATGGTTACTAATCAACTAAGTTCTATAAAAGTGGACTTTGATAATGAGGTCATGGCTCTTCTAATATTGTGCTCATTGCCAGAAAGTTGGAACAGCTTGGTCATGGTTGTAACTAACTCTATATCTAGTTCAAATACTTTAAAATTTGTTGATGTTGTTGGTGCTATCCTTAGTGAGGAAATGCCATGGAAAAAAAAAAGTGAGACATCAGGTAATGCATTGAACATGGAGAAAAGGGGAAGACAAAAGGATAGAGGAAAGGGCCCAGGGAAGTGCGCGAATTCTAGTAAGGGAAGATCCAAATCCAGACTTGGAGAGATAGAGTGTTGGAATTGTGGGAAGAAAGGACATCTGAAGAAAGACTGTAGAGCTCCAAAGAAACAAATAGATGGACAGTAGGAGAGGAATCAAAAAGCAAATGTAACAGGTGATGTGCTACAAGATGCTTTGATTCTTTCCATAGATAATATTTCTGAGTCTTGGGTAGTAGATTCAGGGGCTTCATTTCATGCCACACCCCATAGGAAACATTTTCTAGATTGTGTTCAAGGTAATTTTGGACAATTTCATTTGGGTGATGACGCACCATGCAAAATTGTTGGAATGGGAAAGGTAAAAATAAAGAAACGCAATGGAAACCAATGGTTGTTGAAAGAGGTAAGACATGTTCCAGATTTAAGAAAAAATCTGATTTCAACATGGTAGTTGGCAAGTGAAGGTTGTATATCCATATTTACAGATAAGACGTGGAAGGTCATCAAAGGATCATTGGTGATAGAAAAAGGAGAGAAGGTAGGTACATTGTATTTATGTACTGGTAATACTAACTCTTCTATCTCTTTAGCTTCTACAGGAGTGGATACATCATTGTGGCATCATAGGTTGGGACACATGTGTTGCGTCTCTTTCGTCACCTAAATGAGAAAAATAAGGACGCTTACATTCCCATTTGGGTTAGCTAGGCAAGACAGCAATGAATGCAAGAGTTAGAAACATCAATCATATGATATAAACAAAAGACTAAGCTAAGAACAATAAAAGAAATTAAACTAGAGTGCATAAGGGAGATATAACAAGAAAATAAACAACATGTATGCCACCAATGGATAGGTTTTATTAGTGGGAAAACACCAAAGAGAAAGGGAGACTTATGGCTCCCCTCTTCCTCCAAGGGAGGGGTCTTGAACCCCCAAAGATTGGGCTCTTCTTACAAATAGAAAAACTTGAAGGAAATGGTGAAGAAATCCAAAGCTCATTCACTCAAGAGGTGATGTGAATGGATAAATGAGATGGTTCTTGTATTCTTTTGATGAGTAAAGAGGATTCTCCAAGAGAATATAGGTAGCATAAATTACACAGACCCCCTACCCTTGGGCTGAGATCCACACAGGATCGATCTCCTTCGAATTCGCAGAACCGAATTAGTTCTTTCGGGCCCTCACTAGAACCCCATGAATTAGATCCATGGGCCCTTCACGAAAAATCCACCAGCATAAGAAATGCACCAGGCATGAGTCTTCACCTCCACATGACCACTAGATATGACCATGAACTTTTCCGAAAATGGATTTCGGGTTTCGTGACTTCAGGGGTTTCAACACCAAGATCCTCGCTCCTTGTCATCAGAACTGTCGAAAAGTCAAATTCTGAAATGTCAAAATATGTGACCGCAGCCCCAATCCAAAGATACGTCACGTTTTTCGACTTCGGGGGTTTTCAACTCAAAGTGCCCCGGCTCCTTGTCCTCGGGATTTTCGAAATGCCAAACCCCAAAATTCTGAAATGCCGAACCCTGAAAGGGTTGGTGAGTGACAAGCTCTCTGCTTGGATCTTGTCCACGTGACCCTGTCCTGTAACCTAGTGCTATTCCTCTGAATGCTTTCAGGTTTTCACATTTCAGGATTTGATGATTTTGGCTATAACAGTTCTTGACCCTTCAAACTCCTGGGTCTTGGAATGTCGAAATATCGAACCTCGAAATTCCAAAATTCCCCTCCAAAGGGAGATCAACGGCTGTGAGCCTCCCCTGATCCGACGGCTTACGTTCTTTCAAGATTTCATGGGTCAAGAGTCTCGACTCTTGCCCTTTGTATATCCCGGTAGATGAAATGTTGAAATGCCAAAATATCTCTGCTGAGAGATCAACGGTCCATGCCCCTCTTAGAACAACGGCTAGGATCCAACTAGATTGATGACCAACATCCTTTCTGGAATTTTCTCGAAACCTTGACCACTTGCCATGTATCCTCCTTGTGGACGGTCACGATGCTTTTGGGATTTTGTGAGTTCTCACCTTTTCATATACAAGGGTTTAAAGCTCGTGCACCTTCTCCTGAATCCGATGGCTATCGGTAAGTGCACTAGATCTGATGGCCCAGATCTCTTTCTCTTGGGCGCTCTTCCCTCCTGCTACCTGGACATGAAACTCAATAGTTCAGATCTGTTCTCCAGTGCCCGAATCAATGACAGTTGTGCTCTTTTGAATTCATGCTTGTTCCTTCCCCTTAGAAGATTTCTTGTTCCAAAAAGGCCTCGGCCTTCGTCTTTGTTGCGAAGCCTGTATCCTCGGCTCCCTCCTATATTCTAAAGAGGTTGTCCATCCTAAGATTTGTCGACTATGAAAACTCAAAGGTTTCTCGACCTCTGCATTCCTTGCAGGGTCCCTGCACACAACGTTTCTATCTGTCTTGAGCTTGGTCAACTCAGAAAACCTTGAAAGGTTTCTCAATATTTTGCTCCTCTCAGCTACTGCTCTATGTGCAAAGGCACTATTCCTCCTGATCTTCTAAACTTGAGACAAGTTCACTTTGAGCGCACTTCTTGCGCTATTCCTTCTGAGCTTAAGAACTTCATACAAGTTCTTATTCACACACTCCTTATGCTACTGAGTTTTCGAATAACTCAATTCGAAGTATTTCTTGCAAATAAATGCTTCACGCCCTCATGGCATTCTTATGCTCGATGCACACCTTGCAGAGCCTTTCTTCACAAAGTATTCAAAAACCCTGTGAGTGTCTTCTCTTCGACACTTCTCTTTCTTTAGAACTTGAAATAGAGTTCTCTAGTGCACTCTATGCACTCACTCAATGCCCTCCTAGCAGAGTTCTACAGAACCTACAGATGTTCTGTCTTCTATGTGCCTTCCTCTGCACAGTCTCTCCTTCAATGTGTTCAGAAACCTTGAGGCTTCTTCTTTGAGTCAATGAATTCCTCTGGTGCACCCTCTTGGCATGTCTCTGTCTGAAATTCTGTAGAATTCAGAAGTGCACTCTATGCACTGGCTTACAGAACCCGCAGTGTTTCGTCATGCACTCTCTTGCATGAAGCCACAAAGAACCCAAACCTAAAATCAAAGAACTCACAGATAGAGAAATCTATCTATCCCTTCAAATGCATACCTAACATACATCTATAGTATATCATCACACATAAAGACATTCATTCATGAATTCATAAAAACATGAACAACAACATGTAGGAAAAATTGCTCTGTTTGTATTAATCAAGAATGCCTGATTACAATTTGTTCGAGCTTGGACTGCAACAGAGTCTGGACTCTCCTCTCTTCTCCCTATTCTCTCTATTATTCTCTACCTTCCATTGCCCCTTAATTCCTATATATACAAAGGATCTTTTTACAAAAGGGGGCTCCTCGAGCGCTTTCCTCCATCCTCGCCAACTCTCATTAATTTTACAATGAATTACATTGAATGGTTGTCTAGTCTGAATCAGATCTAGATCTTAGCCTTATAAAACATTGAGAGGACAACTAACTATAGCTTGCATACAAGAATGGTGTTATCTCTACCATCCTTACAACAATTAATACATTTAATTCAAAATTAAAATTTGAAAGTGAGAGGGTTGCGCCTCTCCTCTCTATTGAATGCGTGCTTGAAGTGTTGGTTGGCTGGTGCTTGATGACGTGGAGTGATGCTCCTGCATCATACTCCTCAACTGCAAAAATCATGAGCTCCTACTCATGAGCTTCCTAGCACCACTGTTGAAATCCACCTAGATCCCAAACAGTTCTCTGGAGCTGTCCATCTGCTCCACTGCTTCGTTGTTGTTGTTGTTGCATCTGTTCCCTTCTACTTACCTTCGCATTGCTAGTAGTCTCTACTACTGAACTCAACATTAGCCTTCTAATTTCTTCAATTACCTCATCCAACTGCTCCCATGGATGGCTCTCCTTTTACAGTCTGCTCCACTGCACTTCTTCCCTGCAAATGGGTAGATCAACTAGATCTCCCCTGTCATCTCCTTCCTCTCTTGCGGAATTGAGTTTCCACTCTGCTGCAGATTCCAATTTTGCAATCCTATCACTGAGCCACTGCTCAGCTTCCTTTTCTGACAGCTTTGCATCTACCATTTCTCCTGTTGGTATATTTCCAGCTTCCTCCAGTCGCTCCTTGGTCTGGTATTCTCCCTCTATCTCCAACCTGATCTATTGGATGTGTATGCCCTGCACCTTCATCCTTCTCTCCAAGGATTCAACCTATTCAAACATAACAACAAAATCTATGTTGTCTGCTTCCTCCTCTTGTGCTTCTGTAGTCTCCAATACTACAGTTACCTTCTGTTCGACTCTCTAGCCGAAAATTTCGAGCCATTCCATTGAATGCTCATCTTCTTCTGCTGCAAGCTCTAGTGCTGCAATCATCTCCTTTTCAGCTTCCTAGCTGAAGACTTTGAGCCATTCTTCTGAATGCTCATCTCCTTCATCTCCTTGGGCAAACGTTAGTGTCTTCTCCACTTCTTCCTTCATGACAAGTTTTTCTGGTTGTGCTCCTATTGTTGTTGTATCTGTAACACATGCTCTGGCCTCAACTAGGTTGCTTGGTAGGAATACTCGAATTCCCCCAATCATCAGAATTCCCTTTTGATTCTCTCATGTCAGCACTCCTTGTTGATCTGAACTCTCCTCTGAGTTCATGAGACCTTCAGACAGTCTCATCTCTTTTCCCCTGCCCACCTTGCAATTTGGGAATTTTCTATTGCCCACTTGGTAGTCTATGAGATCTAGTGATCCCATCTCATTTTCCACTTGGAAATATAAGCTTTCACCACTTCTCCCCTAGCAGTACACGAGACCTTCTGCTAACCTCTTCCCATTGCCCACCTAGCAACTCAAAAGTTCACTTCTGCCCATCTGGCAGTTTATGAGATCCTCTGCTAATCTCATATCATTTCCCACCCGGCAATATGAATTTTCGTTGTTGTCCTCTTGACAGTCTATCAGATCTTCTAGTGATCTCATTCCATTTCCCACTTGGCAATTAGAGAATTCATCTCTTCCCTCCTGGCAGTTTATGAGACCTGAAACTAATCTCTCTTCCTCATCACTGAGATTCTTCCCAGTCTCTGGTTCACAGATATGAACCATCTCCTCTTCATCTCTAAGGCTTTCAACATACCTCAGCCACTTCTTCAACTCTTGTTGTTTTTTCCTGGCCAACAAATTTTGAACAGGCCATTTTTCTTTCCTCCTCAGAAGCCATTCATACACCCAATGCGGATTTTCATCCTGCTGCATCCGCAGTGCAATCTCTTCCATTCTCGCCCTTATCTCAGTGAGTTCTTTGTCAATCTCTGATTTACTCATCTGCTGGTGGTTCTTCTTTCCACCGCGTCCATGCCTTCAGTATCCATCTTCTTGTTCCTGTCTTCCATCCTGGCAAAATTGTTGCCGCACTCTGCAACAATCTTTCTTTTTCTACTCTGCCCCCCTTTGCCTCCATTCTACAAACAGAAAGTGGCTCTGATACCACTTTGACACAGACCCCCTGCCCTCAGGCCGAGATCCGCACAGGATCGATCTCCTTTGAATCTGCAAAACCGAATTAATTCTTTCGGGCCCTCACTGGAACCCCACGAATTTGATCCACAAGTCCTTCATGAAAACTCCACCGGCATAAGAAATGCACCAGGTGTGAGTCTTCACCTCCACATGGCCACCAGATATGACCACGACCTTTTCCGAAAAGGGATTTCGGGTTTCGTGACTTCAGGGGTTTCAACACCAAGATCCCTGCTCCTTGTCATCAGAACTGTCGAAAAGCCGAACCCTGAAATGTTGAAATGTGTGACCGCAGCCCCACTCCAAAGATACATCGCGTTTCACAACTTCAGGGGTTTTCAATTCAAAGTTCCTTGTCTCCTTGTCCTCAGGATTTCCGAAATGTCGAACCCCAAAATTTTGAAATGCCAAACCCTAAAAGGGCTAGCGAGTGAGAAGATCTCTACTTGGATCCTATCCATGTGACCCTGTCCTGTGACCGAGTGCTATTCCTCTGAATGCTTTCAGTTTTTTGTGTTTCACGATTTCGTGATTTTGGCTACAATAGTTCTTGACCCTTCGAACTCCCGGGTCCTGGAATGCCGAAATATCGAACCCCAAAATGCCGAAATTCCACTCCAAAGGGATATCAATGGTTGTGAGCCTCCCCTGATACCATGGCTTACGTTCTTTTTGGATTTCATGGCTCAAGAGTCCCGACTCTTGACCTTTGTATCTCTCAGTAGCCGAAATACCGAAATGCCAAAATATCTCTGCTAAGAGATCAATGGTCCATGCCCCTCTTGTACCAACGGCTACGATCCAACTAGATCGATGTCCCACATCCTTTCAGGAATTTTCTTGAAACCTTGACTGCTTGCCACATGTCCTCCTTGTATGGTCATGATACTTTTGGGATTTTGTGAGTCCTCACCTTTGCATATATCAGGGTTTAAACCTCGTGCATTTTCTCCTGAATCCAATGGCTATCGATTCATGTGCTAGATCTGATGGCCTAGATCTCTTTCTCCTATGCACTCTCTCCTCCTGCCGCCTGGACATGAAACTCAATAGTCCAGATCTTTTCTCCAGTGCCTGAATCAATGAAAGTTGTGCTCTCCTGAATTCACGCTTCTTCTGTCCCCTTGGAAGATTTCTTGTTCCAAAAAGGCCTCGGTCTTCGTCTTTGCTGCGAAGCCTGTATCCTCAACTCCCTCTTGTATTCTGAGGACGTTGTCCCTCCTAAGATTTGTCAACTCTGAAACCTCAAAGGTTTCTCGACCTCCGCATTCCTTGTAGGGTCCCTGCACACAACTTTTTTATCCATCCCGAGTTTGGTCAACTCAGAAAACCTTGAAAGGTTTCTCAATCTTCTGCTCTTCTCGGCTACTTCTCTGTGTGCAAAGGCACTATTCCTTCCAAGCTTCTGAAATTGAGACAAGGTCACTCTGAGCAGACTTCTTGTGCTATTCCTTCTGAGCTTAAGAACTTCAAACAAGTTCTTATTCACACACTCATTGTGCTGTTGAGTTTTCATATAACTCCATTCGAAGTATTTCTTGCAAAGAAATGCTTCATGCCCTCCTGGAGTTCTTCTGCTCGATGCACACCTTGCAGATATTTTCTTCATAGAGTATTCAGCAACCCTGTGAGTGTCTTCTCTTTGACACTTCCCTTGCTTCAGGACTTGAAATAGAGTTCTCTGGTGCACTCTATGCACTCGCTCAATGCCCTCCTAGCAGAGTTCTACAGAGCCTACAGACGTTATGTCTTCTCTGTGCCTTCCTCTATACAGTCTCTCCTTCAATGTGTTCAGCAACCTTGAGGCTTCTTCTTTGATTCAATGACTTCCTCTGGTGCACCCTCCTGGCATGTCTCTTTCTAAAATTTCTTAGAATTCAGAAGTGCACTCTATGCACTGGCTTACAGAACCCGCAGTGTTTCGTCATGCACTCTCTTGCATGAAGCCACAAAGAACCCAAACCTGAAATCAAAGAACTCACAGATACAAAAATCTATCTATCCCTTCAAATGCATACCCAACATACATCTACAGTATATCATCACACATAAAGACATTCATTCATGAATTCATAAACACATGAACAACAACATGTAGGAAAAATTGCTCTGTTTGTATTAATCAAGAATGCTTGATTACAATGTGTTCGAGCTCAGACTGCAACAGAGTCTCAACTCTCCTCTCTTCTCCCTATTCTCTCTATTCTTCTCTGCCTTCCATCGCCCCTTGATTCCTACAGATACAAAGAATCTTTTGACAAAAGGGGGCTTCTCGAGCGCTTTCCTCCATCCTCACCAACTCTCATTAATTTTACAATGAATTACATTGAATGGTTCTCTAGTCCGAATTGGATCTAGATCTCATCCTTACAAAACATTAAGAGGCCAACTAACTACATCCTGCGTATAAGCATGGTGTTGGCTCTACCAGCCTTACAAAAATTAATACATTTAATTCAAATTTGAAATTTGAAAGTGAGAGGGTTGCGCCTCTCCTCTCTATTGAATGCTCGCTTGAAGTGTTGGCTGGCTGGTGCTTGATGACATGGAGTGATGCTCCTACATCAATAAAAATACAAATGGATTCCATGAAAATATAGTGCACCCATGGCCTCTTTTTATAGCAAAGATTTGAGGCATTATTCAACCAGTCTTTAGTGTGAACAAGGGGCTCTTTAGGGAACCCTTAGGTCCTTGACCAGCCCCCCACTTGGATTCATCTCGAATTTGGGTGCCAAATGGACTTGGGAGATGAACCAGAAGTGGGTGGAAGGCCAACCAAAATCATAAATGCGTCGTTCTGAGGTGTGCACATCTTTTTTCGTCCATAGTCATGCATCGAGCACATATGCGCTTTTCCGAAGTTATTCGACTGTCACACGTGCACGTGATACCTTTGTATCTTTAGCGCATGCTGATTATTTGACCAGTTGTATAGTTTTGTGCCCTTTGGAAATGATTTTTTTGGGGGGGGCATGGATGAACTAATGGGTGTTTGAAGATGTTGGATTCCTGTAACCATTTGCAGACAAAATTCCAGTGATAACAGATGCCCCCTGATTTGTGATGTTAGGAGCATACGTAGAGCCGAAATACATCAATGTTTCTTCTACTGAGAGTACCTTTGTAAGAGAGAACGGTGTGAGGAGTTTCAAGAGAGACCCATTGCAGGGAGAGGGGAACCAGTAGGACCCAAACCTTTCGCAAGGTGTGAAAAATAAAACTTTGTACAAACGAGGAGGGCATGCCCCATGATTGTGTCATGTAACTCAAAAATGTGGAATACAGTAACTAAAGTTGTGTGTGGATGTATATGACTGTAGCACCCTCGGGGGCATGTTGATAATAGAAGAGGACCATTCGGATGGTGACCAAGCTCTAAAAAGATGCAATGACACCTATCAGAAGTGTTGATGATACGTAGGCATTGATAGCCTATCAAATTTCATAGGTCTTTGGCAAATAAAAAAAACTGCAATAGTCACAAAGTAAGACCCACCGCAACATGATAAAGTGTTGAAGTCGAATGTCATGGGGGTCAATGATAGTAGAGAGAAATGATGGTTTTCTCTGTATCATCTGAGACTCCTCATTATAAAGGTAAGGAGAGCCAAGATACTGTCACCCTTCTAGAAACTATGTTGATGTCAACAAAAAGGGAGACGGGACTCCAAGAAGCAAAGGGCTCCATGAAATCTACAAGATAAAATCAGAAACTTATGAGGAACATGGACGTAGTCAAGATATGGGGAGACTCAATATGGCCCTTGGTTGGGGGGATTTTTGAATGATAAGTGGCAGCAACCGTGGAACTAAATCTAGCATCAGGGGGACAACTAGACTAGGGGTAAATTGTGCCAGAGGCGTGACAAAGTGGACAAACTTTGAGATCAGGGGTAAGTGAGATACTCAGGTTTTATGGATGATGTCAATAGAAGGAGAAGGTAATGGATGCCCCAACCAAGGGCGACATGGGTTGCATTTTTCCAAAAAAGGAAGGTCGCCAAAGGTGGTGACAAAACTATGAATGGTTGTAAACAAAGGCTCTATACAATTACCAAATAAATAAAGAATAATTGGGTATGAGTGTACAGATACAGAAACGGGTGCCCCGATGCTATATGTCTTGGCCTGTGAGGATGCAAGTTGTGTGGGAAATAGGTGGAGGTCCCATAGGTAGGTTTATGTATTAGGAAAAAATGAATGGATAACAATCTGCAGATGGGCAAACTGACGGTGGAGGAGATGGAGGGCCAATGATACTATGGAGGTGCAGTCAAAATGTGAATCATGATGAGATTACGTGGGAGTCCATTATGGGGAGGTTAACAAAATGAGAAGAAGGAGCATGTGGCTAATTCTCTTGAATGAAAAGACTATGAGGACTCCTGACCCTAGGGGGTGAAAATAGCATGAGTGTCAAAGTGCTAGAGGGGACTATAATGGGACAACTCATGTGAGGGAGAGTGCTACCGGGTGACAGTATTGAAATGTAATGGAGGTGTGAGTACAACGGAGTTGGATGGGGGAACCTTAGGGGTAAATATCAGAGGGTGTGACTGGGAGATGCAATTGATATTCAGAGGGAATGATTACATGCCAGTAGCGATATTATACCTGAAAGGGTTGTGTTGATTTGTGGTGACCAAGTACCTGCACACATGAAAATCAAATACCCAATGTGAACAATATCTGAAGATAAAGAATATATAATGGTTATTTGATAATTGTGAACATAACCATGAATACCTAGACGTGATGTGAGAAAAATGATCCCCCGGGGGCCAAAGATGGATGGTGGCCCGGGGAATGTGACTGTGTAGGTGGCGGGATCCTAGTTCCGTGGCTA
>JASDQU010945136.1:33689-45744 GCA_032191745.1 Picea mariana
TATTGCATCATTAATTGTGATTTTCAGCGATTAGGGATTGACATCTAGCATTAATTTAAAGTAGTTTTCATGCTATTTCATTTCAACAATCATTGGTAATTGTTTTGTTAGATTACATGTAGAATCTTTTCCATTGCATTATTACTAGTTTAGGACTGTTTTATTTTTGTTGTCGTAAACTTTTTATTTGCTTAAGTGAATAATATCTCTATTCAAGTTTTATTACAACCATTTTTTTTATAGCTAGATTTTTGGGGAAATTACTTGATTCAATTTTTGTGGTGGATATCTTTCATTATCTCAAAAACACTACACACACACAAATTGGATTTTCCTTGTTTAAACTACCCTGACCTCACCTTGAACCTTGATATAGTTGGTGGTATAATCAAGATAAGGGGTTGTATACTTGCCTTGACTTGCTATAGGATCCTTTGAGGTTGCTAGGGAAGCCTCCCTTGTGTTGGATCTCAATCCTTCACTAAAAAAAGGGAATTGATTACTTAGGTGATAGTGACAATTATTTCCATATGTTACACTTGTCAAGCATCTTTTGAAGGATTTGCACAAGTGATATATTTTTTGATAACATTTGGGCACCATTGTCGGGGAGAATTCAATCAGTCTTCTCGAAAATCCAAATTCTATGCTTTAACACTCTTTTGGTGATATTGTGTCAAAGCCTTACTTAGATAGCTTACTTGGCGACTCCATTGAGGAAAGAGGCCCTCTTCTTTGTGAAAATTTTGATGAGTCTTGAGAACTCATCTAGCGACTCCACTCATTGGATTTATTAATAAGCTCTCATCATATTATAATATTTTGTACAAAGTTCCATATTCTAAAATGAAGGAATTATGGAAGCATGGGAACTTCATGAAAATTTTCCTTCTCGTGATATTAAGAATGTTCTTGCATACCCAAATAAATTTTCTTCAGATTGGGGGAAAGATTGTCCAAATTTTGATGGTGATCCATTTTTGGCCATTGCTCATGGTGTGAAATTATTGAAATATAATTTAGAGATAAATGTGACACATGAAGATGTGATAATCRGGTGGTTTTTACTATCTATGAAAGCAAGACAAAGGAACTAGGTCAAGCATTTATAAAATCCAAAGAGTTTATCTTCTCTTGCAGTTTTCATTGAAGAATTTCTCAAGCAATGGGGCCTGAGATTTCAAACGTATAAACACACTTTTCAGGATCTTATGGTAGCCCTTCAAGAAGAGGGATTATTTTCTATGCCTATTAAATATGATGAAGACTTCATTGAAGAAAAATAACTTGAAGAGATTCAGAAATATAGTTACCAACTCTTTGAAGAAGATCAAGAGCCACCTCATGAATCCATTGAAGAAGAAGATGACTTGGAAAAAGCACATCATTTTGAATATCAAGGCCATGGTCATGAACCAATTGGAGAGAACATCCTTCCTCACAAAGAAAAGGGTATGGTAAGTAGCACTCCTTTCCAAGTTTCTGACTTATGTGATACAACCTTTGATGATTTGGAAAGTGAAGAGTTTTTAGAAAAAACCTTGGATTTGGTGAACTTTTCATTTGATAAAGAACTTGATGACCATGAAGTTGAAAACGTTGAATATTTTTTATGTATTGGAAGGTATAAGTGGGATATGAGTTTTTTTCACTTTGATGGGGATCACATTTATGATGTAGATGATGACTTTCGGGTCAATAATGTGGAATTGTTGTCTTTTGAACATAAATCTATCAATATTATGATTCATATTTTTGGAAACATGGAGATGACATGATCACATATTTGTTTCAACCACCTAGGAATGATTCATTACAACATTTGCATGACAACTTACATGCATATCCTAGGAGGTATGATAGATATTCTTTTCAGCACTTGGAGTTATGTTGTGAGGAAGATTTTCATCCATCCTTATGCTCAAATTTTGGTGAACATTCATGTGAGCACTCTTATAAGGTTATGATTCACCCATGGAAGCAAGACTTTCATAGCAAAAACTTACAGCTATCTTTTTATTTATCTTCTTCTCAATATATCATTTTGAATATTAGGTGGGGAATCATGTTTTTAATGATGAATTATATATGGGGAAAAGGTGTTTCTAGCCTATGCTTTGTTGCAAGGATTTCATGTTGTATATAGAAGGGCATCAAGCCTAAGTTGGCAACAACTTTTGTTCTCAGTATATGAATTTAACYCTCATTATCCATCCATTTCCTTTTTAAGAAACCATAAGGTYTTCTTCAGGTGTCGTATGATTCCATCTCAAACCTCRGGGAGAAATGAAAGACAAAGTGGCCATTGTTTGGAGTGTTTTCATCAGTTTTATGAGATGTAAGGGTTTCATCATGAAGTCTTTGTTTGAAGCAAGGATGATCCTTCATCATATTGCAACCCTATTCAAATATTGATAGAACAAGCTTKTGAATACACATMTCTGCATGAGTCTATCCCTCATGAGTTGAATCCTATATTTGCTTATAGTGTAGTGTTTGTCTCGGCTCATGATCATTTTGTGTTTGATATATGTCTTCTTTGGTCCATGATTAAGAACAAATGTAGAATTTTTAACTTTGATGGTATGTTAATATGGTTTAATTGGTTGCACATCATGTGTCATGTCATGYYTCATGTTCCACATTGGAAACAATGATCCTAGAGATGRTTATCATCATTCTCCATATAAAACATCCCTCATATGCCTCCCCCTCATCATTTCTCAACTCATTCACTTGATCATTATGGTTCATYTKATGATGGTGGCCCAACACACATGAGGTACACTAGTCATTGGTTCATATAAAGTGTTACATTTAGTACATCAGGAATTTAGTTGAGGAACATGGGTTGAAGTCAATAATGGATCATGATTGCTTGGAAGTTATGATTTTTACTTTGTTTCACCATGGTGGCCATCATGCGTGTTCTAGTCCAATGTTGTCACTCTTGGGTAAAATGGGTACTACTAGGAGGCCTTGATAAAGGTAACGTACCACTCCACTCCATACTTAACACATTTCATCTATTTCCATTCTATTGTCTTATATTTTTTATATGTAAACTAGCGTGGATATTCCACTAAAACATTTTTTCACAACATATCTAATAAAGAAAATTGAAATATTCACTATGAATGTTAAATTCCTTTAGATTCCAGAATATTTAGTTACACGACAGGTAAAATTGTGGGAGGCATAATTTTTTCTTGTGAGCTCTGATTGATGCATGATATACACTGTTGGAAAGGTATCAAAGTGTAGAACACCATCAAGAGGGTGGGAACTACTTTTAGACACCATAACCCCCAAAAATATTATTCAATGCCTCAAAATGGCTATGGAAGGTTCCATACCCCAATTTTCCAAACTGGGACCTACCACTAAAATGACCATGCAAGTTGATTCCTCTAATTTTTCCACTCTAAAAGCATAAATATAGATAAAAAATAATATAATGATCCCATTTGGATCATACCTCCCCATTTAGGGAAGATTTTGGTCCTCAAAATATTTACTGAAAGAGGGAGGAAATATTTTCTCTACCTTCTCCTTGGAGTACCACTTTGATTTGCCTGGAAGATGTCTTTTTAACGCAATCTGCCAAAGGTCATGTTGCCCCTATCTTGTAGTTCTAGACCTCTTTTTCAAAACTGTGTGCTATGTCACCTCTTCCTAAGCATTTTGTGCCAAGTCCTCTATGGAAGGTAGGACCTACTTCTCCTCTTGATCCAACATGGAAGGCTCATAGAGTTTGAGATTATCCACATTCACTACTGAGTAAATGTGCATGTATGGGGGTAGACTGATTGTGTAGGCATTATCTCCCACCTTTTCCAATACCTCAAAAGGACCATACTATATAACCTTGATCTTCTTACCAGGACCCTGTACTCTTCCCTTATTTAATTGTAACCATACTCTGTCTACCACTCTAAATGTTCTTTGTGTTCTGTGTTGGTTATGTCTAGCCTTGTACTTTTCATGTGATTTATTCAACATCTTTTGTACTTGCAAATGGATCTGTTGGATCTTCTCAACATTTTTTTTACTTTTAATGCATCCCCTGTGAGGTCCTCCCTCATTCCTCCTTGTTGTCCATATGAAACATCTAAGTGTGAAGGTGGAAAATACCAAAAGAAAGATTTTAAAAGGTGACTTACCCGTAGAAGTGTGGACTTATCTATTATAAGATTATTGTATATAGATCATATTTTCATCCCAGGTATTCAGATGCTTCTAACTATAACCCCTCAAAAATTGCACCAAAGTCATTTTGACTACTTTTGTCTGCCCATCTATATGTGGATGGAATGTTGTAGACCTCTTGATCTTAGTGCCCATATTCTCCCACAATGTAGTCCATAAGGCACTGAGATATGGTGTCCTTATTTGAGATGATGCTCCTTGCTATCCCAAAGTGCACTCAGACCTATTCAAAGAAAACATTTGTTGCTTCATGTCCCTTGATGGTGTTTTTACAAGGCATGAGAATGCAAATTTTGTTGAACATGTCAACTACCACAAATAAATAGTCATGTCCCTTCCACGTGGTTGGTAAACCACCCACAAAATCCATGGAATTGCTTTCCTAAGGTCTAGTGGGCATCGGTAAGGGATGGTATAGATATTGCTTCTTGTTACTACGATTTTTGGTACAAAAAAGTATACATCATATACTATACCTTGCTACATCTTCTTGCATTCTTGACTAGTACACATACCTTTGTAAGTTGGAAACTATCTTCCCAACACCAAAATGTCCTGCAACCTTGGAGGTGTGAACTTCTGTGATAAGTTGCAATCATTCACCTTTAGGAACACAAACCTTGTCGATCTTGTAGAGTAGACCATTATGGAAACTATAGTCAACCTTAATATCACCTTATCCTATATGAATTTGACCCTATAGTTGTTGAAATGCCTCCTTGAAGTCCTCATATTATATGTATTCCTCTCTGTATGCATAATGGGTAAAAGGATCCACGTGCATCAGAGTTCCCAAAGATGTAATCTTGGATGTGGGTGGTCGTGAATGCATGTATTACAACTTGTTTGTGCTATCCTTCTTATACTTTATGACCAAATGAAATTGATGTAAGAGCCCCATCCATTTGTAGTTTCTGGTTTGCTATAAATTACTCTGGGCTTGCAAATATTGGAGCGGTTGGTGATTTGTGTGGATGATGATCTCCTTTCCCATTAGATAGTGCTTCCACTTTTTGACAACTTGTACCAGGTCATAGAGATCCTTTTTTTACGTAGGTTAGTTGAGTACCTCCCTATGAAATACTTCATAATGATAGCATACATGCCTTCCTTTCTACATCAAGACTTCTCCCATGGCATACCCACTTGCATCTGTCTCCACTTCGAAGGGATTATGCAAGTTTGGTATTGTGAGCATTGGTGCTTCATTGATGTTTATTTTCATCTCGTCAAAGGCCTTTTGTTGATTCTTCCCCCACTCGAAACTCTTMTTGCTCGTTKTTATTTCATAGAGTGGTGMAACTACTATTGAAAACGAAGSAGTGAACTTATACAAGTATTGTGTTGCACCAACAAAGCTGCTAAATTCCATGCAATTTGTAGGAACTTTCCATTTCATGATGGCCTCCATCTTGACGGGATCTATCTTGAGTTCTCCTTCAGCGATCACATACCCTAGATACACCAAATACTAATGAGAAAACTCACATTTATTGATATTAACTAGAAATTGGTGCTTCTTCAAGGTCTCTAATACTTGCATAAGATGTGAAATGTGTTCCTCCTAAGTAGCATTATAAAACAATATATCATCCAAATAGAAAATAACAAATCAATCTAGATAAGCGCATAAAACCTCATTCATCAGTCTCATAAATGTAGCTAGGGCATTACATAAATCGAATGGCATAACTAACCACTCATACAAACCTTTCCTTCTCTTGAAGGAAGCTTTCTAGGTATCTTCTTCTTTGCATAGTGCATGGTGATATCTTGATTTCAAATCAATCTTAGTGAAGTAATTGGCATGTTGCAGCTAGTCCAAAAAATCATTGATCCTGGGAAAAGAGTATGGATTCTTCAATGTAATCATCTTCAATGCCCCATAATCGATACAAATTATCCAAGTCCCACCCTTATTGGGCACAATTATGATGGATGGCCCACAAGGTGAGGTACTTTGTCGAATAACACCCTTCTCCAACAACTACTGCAACTGATTCTTTACTTTGTTTGCTTTCAGAACAAATTGTCTATACAAACCAATATTCGACAATGGGGAGTCTAACAATATCTGTATTTCGTTTTCCACATCCCTCTTGGGTGGTATCTGTCTAGGCTCCTCAAAAAATCCTTTATATACCTATAGAACCTCCTCCAATTGATATTATTTCTCTTTAGTACACCCCTCCACATATGCCTTTACTCTTATTGACTCATCATCAGATTGATTTTGTATTAAGAAAAGTAAAACATGTTTCTTGCCAGAACTAATCAATTTCTTAGCTTGATTGGCACTTACCAGTGAAATTTTTTATTTTCCTTTATGCACATTGATGATGAAGGGTTTCTCATCCTTGATGAGGCAGTACTACTTGACTCTCCGCATGAAGATAGAATCCCTCTTATACATGTAGGGGATTCCAAACACTACTTTTCATACATCCAATGGTAATACATCCAATTCTACTTCATCTATAAAATCAACACTTACAACAAATTTAATCTTGCACTTATTTGTTACCTTGATCTTTGCATCCTTGTTTACTCAACCCAATGGATATGGGCTAGGATGATCGTGAACCTCCAATCTAAGCTTGCTGGCCAGATACACTGCTATGATATTATCCAATGAACCAGAGTCGAACAAAGCATCTATCTTGGTCTTCTTGACCTGAATCTTGATGTGGAAGGGCTTGGTCATCTCCTTCTCTTCTTGGTGATGAAGAATACTTAGATTCACCTCCTTCTGCACATATGTGCAAACAATAATTCCATCCACATCAAAGCTACTTTCAACTTGATTTCTCAAATATGTGGCTAGAAGATTCTTTTTCTTTCCATACTTCTTGTGGTTCTTTGGGTTCAACTTTGGATGTAGTTTCCAAAATTTTTCCTTGTTGTGACCATAAATGTTGCAATGATTGCAATGATTGTTGGGATCCTTTCAATGATGTGTAGTGGCTAATTTCTTCATATATTTCTCCCTTTCCACTTCTTATTTACCTCCTTGTAAGCTTCCTACTAAACTTTTTTCTTGGAACCACTTGGTTGCCCTTTCTTTTAGCATATCTTTTCCAGGTATTGTTCTTGTACACATGTCTCATCCACTATCCTTGGCTTGAAGAGAATCATTTTCTTTCATACACGACTATGTAAACCCCCCATATACTTGAGGAGTACATTGAGTTCTTAGAGAGATACCAAACATGATAGCAATATTTATGAACTCAACAATGTACTCCTATACACTCTGTCCCTTCCTCTACCTAAAGTAGCACCATCAGATCCATTGGTTCTCTACATACCCAATAGGGTATAATTGGGACTTGATGAGGGTTTTGAAGTCCTCCCACCTATTTACTGGTGGATCACCCTCCAACCCAAGTGTTTCTGTATGGATTTTCCACCAAGTTAAAGTATGGCCCTCTAACTTCAATCTAGAAAATAAAATATTTTTCTCTTCATTTATACGATGAACACTAAAATAAAATTCTAGTTGTTGCAACTAATGATTAATTTTTAATGCTTAAATATCAACTTGGTATGGATTTATGTCCACTTATGCTTCCATATTGAATATGGATAGTGAAGGGTTAACAACACTCAAACTCGACTTCTCTTTCTCAGGTTTTTTTCACGACTCATTTCCTGGGTCTTCTTGATCTTTTGATTTCCCTTTAGAATTGATCTCTAAGTTAGAACCTCCATCATATCCAAATGGTCTGATATTTATTGTTAGATCCTCCATGAGGAGGTTCAAATTGTGGTTGATATCGACAACTAATGCTTCCGACCTTTCAAATTTCTCTTTTGCTGGATCTCAAGGGTTGTTATGACTAGACTCATTTTCCATGGATAGGGTTTCTGCGACTTATCTTTAAGTTGATTATTGGATCCTAAAAATTCCCTCAAATACCCAAAATAAAAACTACTTTGATACCAATATGATATGTAATATGTCATGGACATTCCATTGGAATAGTTTGTCCGAACATATCTCATAAATAAAACTGAAATCTTCACTATGATGTTTAAATTCCTTTAGATTCCAAAATATTTAGCTACTGATTTTATGCTTATGCATGAAATAGATAAAATGAAAAAAATAGAGAAAATAAAAAATACAATCACACACCATCCATAAAATAACACAAATATTTTATCTAGGAAACCCTTACGGGAGAAAACCCAGCTAGAAGGTGAGGCTTCTCAGCTCTCTTTTCTCGGGAATGGAAATAATGAAAGTACAAAGGAGAAAGAACTTTCTATGGATTTACCTGAGACATGTGGTCTACTAGGATACTATAAAACATTAACCCCCTCTATTATTCTCTCTAATCTCCCACTCCCATTTATTATGCTTTGATATGGGAAAAAATGCAATAATATAGAATGGAACCCCTTCTCCTCCTAGAGGCCCAATATTTAACATAGCATGATAACCATCTAGGGTTAGGGATTTGAATTCATCGACCTTCAATTGTGATAAGGTTTTGGACCTTCTATATTCTTATTTAAAGTCCTCACGTTGCTATCCCCATATGCATGAGTAACAAGAGATTATGTGGTATCCTCTCGTACCATGATGGTCAACATGGTAGGTCAACTTGTGAGAGGCATAGATTTTGCATATGATATTTGATTGACACATGGTATGCACCATTGAAAATATATCAAAGTGTATAAAACTGAGTGGGCACAAATTTTGGACACCAGAACCCCAAAAAATGTCATTTGATTCTTCAAAATGGATCTAGAAACTTCCAAACCCCAATTTTTCAAACTGGGACTTTCCACTAAAATGACCCTGCAAGATAATTCCTTTAATTTTTCCACTCTGAAAGCATTGAGATAGATGAAAAATAATATAATGTGTAATTTAGATCACTTTTGGAAATGTTTTTTACATGTACACCAAAAAGATCTATGTCGTCGTCTTCCTATGAGAAGAAGGGATAAACTGCTGAGGTTGATGCAGTTGGTAAAAATAATAAAAAAAGCATGCTATAAAAGAAGGAATAAATAATGGAATATTAATGATAAATCAAAAGCCAAAGTTATATTGAGATCTACCCCCTCAGTATGAGGCAATTTCCCCTAGTCCTAATAAACTTAATGTATATCAAATTAAAAGGACTTAATCCCTATAAAAAAATAAATGCATGAAACTGAAAAGGTGATTTGCAAAGCAACAAAAGAATATAAAAAGGCAATAAGGGTATGAAAACACAAACTACCAAAGAAAGGGTAACGCAAGCACCAAGCACTCCCTTTACAAAGGTGCTAAGGGAGATGAACCCACATGTGACCTTTCATGTCAATGACACCATGACCATGAAGTAAACCCTATACCATATGATCCACTTATACTTATACTTTGAAGGGTTTCTCAAGAAGTACTCCTCTACTTGGGTACTCGCACACCTAATAGGATCATATGATGGTTCTCCCATACCTAAACTTGGAAAATTGCATAAATTATTGAGCTAGGGTGATGTTTGAAGAAGATACCTAATGTGAATTTCTTACATGGTTGTAGTGCCCCTGATCCAGAATCCCTTTGTAATTGTACATACAGGTTGGTGAACCAAATTGGCACTAAGTGTAAATGTAATGAACATTAGGCTGGTGAGCCAAGAACACCTGGTTTTGGTGTTGCGCGCATCAGGGTGGTGCACAGAAAAGTGTTAACAAAGACAAGGTGCACAATCTATGTGTTGTGTGCACTTGGGTGAGTTCACACATTGCACTGTGTTGAACACACTTGGGTTAGTGTGCGGGAATGAATGCGTATGTTTTGAGGTGGGGAATATTGTGTAAATATGAGGCTGGTGAGACTGGATGCATACAGGCCAGCTCGATTATCCATGTAAAGATAATCATGAATATTAATATAATATTGCATCGATGCATGCTGACTGAATGAGACGGAAAATATATGGGGGGCCTTTTATAGTGCAAGTTGTAGGTTTGGAAAATCCCGACCCAACCACAAAGAAAGAACTACAACTTGGGAATCCTACACCCAATGTCACCTCGATGTAGGTCCCACACTTCAAGGATGACTAGGTCACTCTCGGGAGACAATATCAGTGACCCTAGGGGAAATAAATTGATATGGATAGAGATGGAAGTGAAGCCCCTAGAGTTCAAGTCTAAGTGGAGTGAAATGTGGGAATATATGTCTTGTAAGTCAAGTGATTTTTTCCCCAAAGTTATAATACTTCTCCGGATGATTTACCTTCCCGAGACACAAGAAAATCCAACTTGCAATGATATATGTCAGTATAGATCAACAAGTTAAGATTTTTGTCCCTAATTTGCAGCAATATATGACATTGTATATCAGTAAATAAAGCATCTAAATCATCATGCAAGGATCTAAACTAGTTAAGCAAATCAATGCCAATATTAGCAATGAATATAGGATGAAAAAATGGCACTTTGAAGTTGAATAAAGCAAGTTGTTGTAACATGTATAGTTTTGTAGAAAATTGCATCCTTATGGTTGTATATTTCAGTCAATTATATCAACAAATTACACCATCAAAATATGCCAACATTAGCCAAAAATATTTGCCATGATTAGTGGAGTTAATGTGCAAATTTTAGGAGCTAGTCTAGGGTTAGTTTAGGGGTTATGGTTAGTAGTTTATCTAGGTTAGACCAGCTCTAATGGTTGTAGGTTAGGGTTTGTAATAAAAATTAAAGTAGTGGGAAAGAGGGGACTCTCTACTAGGGGAATACTCCTCTCAATGAGGCAAACCAAATCCAAGCAAGAGACCTTTCAAAAGATAAAATTTTGTGTTTCTCAAGGCAATGATTTTATATCTCCAATGAAAAAACTATATGACTAATTCCTTTACTATTAGGTGAATGGACTCAAACAAAATAAATATCTAGAGAAGCTACCTCCTTAGGGGTGTAATCTTTTTTACTTCCCAAGGAAATTTTTTTTAGCTAGGGTTTAAGCTAAGAGGGTGTATGCCCTTATACTTCTCTTAACAAACCCATGTTTAACCAATAACATGAAGCATAAAATGATGAATACTATGGTGGGGGTGTATCCCCTTATACTTCCCACCTAGATCCTAGCACAACAATCCTTGACTTGAAAAATAATGATAGCATAAGAGTAAAATACCATACCAAAATCAAGAAAGATGTTAAGATAATACACCATAAAAGCTAGAAGGAATTCATCCAAGGCTAGCGCCTCACTCCTCCATAAACCATTCATCAATATAGCCATAAAAAAATTCACAAGAGATAAATAGAGCCAATTCTAGCAAAAATTTTAGACCAATACTTCTCACAATGAAGGAGAGTTATGTTCAAATGAGATCTTATGATCTCTTATTTATACAAAATGTCACCAAGGTGACTTGTCCAGAAACTAAGGGCTAAACCACAAGACTAGGGGTCAAAAACCCTAATATTTCCCCCTTTAACAAAGTAATATTAATTAATAATTCATTTAAAGTTTCACTTTTTCACAAATAAACCCTAATTTTACATAGATGTCTCCCCTTTAAGGGATGTTTTTCCACTTAGAAGAAGTCGTTGGTGTTGGAGAAGCATGGCTAGGCCTCCAAAGGCCACATGTCAAGCATCTAGATAATTTCCTCATGGTGAAGACACTCTTTTCCTTAAAACTTCCATGTATCAATGAGTGGCACCTCACCACGAAGCCATAACCCTCTAGGTGGCATCATGCCTCTAGGAGTGATGTTTTGCCTCTTCTAGGAAAAATGTTTGGCATGTGGGGGATAGGCTATGTCATCCAAGTCATATTCAAGGCATTCAAAATTTGATCTTTCTCATTTGGCATGTGGTCTCTTGG
>JASDQU010945137.1:1436-23808 GCA_032191745.1 Picea mariana
TGAATTTGGAGACATAAAGTTGACTTAGGAAACAGAACCCAAAGTGGGTTTATGTTTTAGATAGTCATAAGTAGATCTCAACCATCAATTTGATGGGAGATGAGATGATCTCAACCATTGAATATCTAGGTTTCCTTTTGGTAGTCAAAGAGGGGCACAAAGGGTAAAGGAGGGGTGCATTCTTCATTTGTTTTTTTGCTTGTTGAGAGAGGAGCTCTTGGAGGATGGAGATGAGGTCAGTTTTGTGAGGATGCTTTCACTTGCTTTCATTGATGGAGGCTTGGAGCTTCTTTCTTTGATTATTTACTCAAGCTATTCTACTTCTGAGAGGGGCACATTAGCTGAGGAGGTTGATTTGTAACTGGTAGGATATCTAGCCATCAGGTTGCAGTGAGATCAGTTGCAGAGGGTTTCCATTCAGCATAGCTTCATTTCTTTGGAAGGGTTTCCATATTTGAGCTCACAGTTGGCATTTGGAGCATATTCAATGGTTCTGGCAGTTTGCATGAGGGGCGCACCATTCTGGGGCACATTTCATGATTTATAGCTTGTATATCAGCTCAGTTGGAGTTTCTATTATATCAGGTTCTTTCATATATTGTGTTTATTGTAACCCTTCTTCTACTTTCCTCATATATACATACATATTCCAAACTGGTTTTCCCCGGGGGGGTTTTATCCAGGGTCATGTTGACCAAAAATACCTGTGTTTACAAATGCATGATTTAGTTTCTTATATCTGTTCATATTCAGCAATAAATGATGTATTAGGTGTGTTATATTTATTTGAGTTGCATGGAATTCTATGGGGAGAAGCACCTGCTTCCCGTACACCAAATCGTAAGGTGTATGTCCTATTGTATTCCTCCAGGTGATTCTATAAGCCCATAAGGATTCTAGTAATATGTCAGCCCAATCCTTGTGGTGTAGCTGTACCATTTTAGTAAGAATGGACTCAATGACTTTGTTGGTAGATTCTGCCCATTCACCTGTGGATAATAAGGTGTAGATTTCATGTGCTTGATTTGGTACTATTCTGTAACAACTTTGACTAGATGAGAGGTGAATTGATTCCCCTGATCAGTCACAATTTCTTGAGGTACACCAAATCTAGTAAAAATGTCATTAAAAAGGAAATCTACCACTGATTGTTCACTTGTAGCTTGTAAAGCTTTTGCTTCAACCCACTTAGTCACATAGTCAATACATACAAGTATATACTTTTTATTTTTAGATGTAGGATTAATGGTCCCTGCAAAATCTAATTCCCATTTCTCGAAAGGCTCAATGACTACTTGGGCTTGAAGTGGAATTTGGTGTCGTGCAGTAGGCTTACCCATTCGTTGGCATTCATCACAATTGGATACATAAGTTCTGGCATCTTTGAAAATATTAGGCCAATAATAACCAAATTTCATAACTTTATAAGTGGTCCTCTTGTCAGCAAAGTGGCCTCCACAAGGACCATCATGGAAGTCTTGCAAAATATCATGGATCTCATCTTTCGTTACACATCTCCTGATTACCAAATCTAGCCCTATTTTATAAAGACAATCATCATGCCACATGTAGTTTGCACTTTGCTGAATTACTTTATGTTTTTCTCTAGGAGACAATTTCTGAGGCATCTTCCCTGTCACAAGATAGTTAGCTACATCTACATACCAAGAAGTAAATGTAGAAATAACAAACAAATTTTCATTAGGAAATTTATCATCTACTAGTGCATTATCTCCCAGATGAATCATTCTAGATAAGAAATCATCCACAAGATTATCCTTACCAGGTCTATCAATAATGTTGATGTTAAACTCTTGTAATAATAACAACCATCTTGTAACTATAGGATTTGTTACAGGTTTTTTCATTAGGAATTTGATGGCTGAATGATTAGTGTGTACAAAAACTTGATATCCTGTAATGTAGTGTCTAAATTTATTGATAGCATGGACTACAACTAACAATTCTTTTTTTGTGACCGTATAATTAACTTCTGCTGGGGAAAGGTTTTTACTAACAAAGTAAATAGCATAAGTCATTTGATTTTCCCTTTGTCCAAGAACTTCTCCCAGGGTTGTGTCTAAGGCATCGGTACAAATATGAAAAAGAAGGGACCAATTTGGTCCTCTTAATACAGGGGTGCTTGACAATTTCTGTTTTAGAATTTCAAAAGATACTTGGCATTCATCATTCCAATTAAATTCAGCTTCTTTAGATAATAACTTGAATAAGGGAATAGATAAGCTTGTAAAATTCAGAATGAATCTTCTATAATAGCCAGCATGCCCTAAAAAGCTACGAAATTCCTTTTGTGAGGAAGGTATTTTGATTTGTGTGATAATATGAATCTTTGTGGGATCAACTCTCATTCTAGAACTAGAGATGTGATGTCCCAAAAAAATACCTTCAGTGAGCATCATCTTTGACTTTTCATTACTAAGGGAAATATTATTTTCCTTACACCTAATCAAGACTTTTTCTAGACTGGTCAAAGCTTCCTGGAAGTCATTTCCATGGAATGTAAAGTCATCCATGTAGACTTCCACGCAGTCATTGGTCAAGTCAAATAAAATGGCTAGGAAAACCCTTTGAAAAGTGGCTGGGGCATTGCAAAGTCCAAAAGGAAGAACCCTATAAGCATAGGTTCCCCATGGGTAGGTGAAAGTGGTCTTTTCTTGGTCTTCGGGTTCTATTTGTATTTGGTTATAACCACTAAACCCATATAGGAACGAGAAATACTTCTTTCTGGACAAGGTATCCAACACCTGATCAATAAATGATAAGGGAAAATAATCCCTATGGGTGTCTTTGTTCAACTCTCTAAAGTCTACACATATTCTTCACTTACCATTTTTCTTGGGAACTATGACAAGTGGAGACACCCATTGACTATCTGAAATGGGGTATATGAGATTGGCTTGAAGGAGTTTTTACAATTCCTCTTTTACAATATCTTTAAGGGATGGATTCATCCTTCTATGAGGCTGTCTAACTGGTCTTATTTGGTCATTAGTGTAGATATGATGTGTGCATGTGTCAGGGTGAATTCCTTTCATGCTTCATAATCCCATGCAAAGGCATCAAATTGTCTTTGGAGCATCTCAATTACTTGTGTCTTTTGTTCTGGTTCCAAACTAGAGTTGATATACAAAGGTTTTCCTGGGATAATCTCAACAAGTTCAGTGCTTTCTTCCTTCTCTGAGAAGATGGTGATAAAGTATATAATTGAGTGATATCAGGGTGCCAAGTTTGTTGAAATTCAGAACTGAAAATGTGTGACAATTCTACAAAAGGCATAGGATATTCAATGAAGTTTGTGTCAGCCAAAAATAAACTTAAGACTTGTTCATTTGATTGTTCTTGCATTCCTTTACTCGTTCAAGTGTCAACATTGGTCTGATGCAATCTTCCTCTCCATAAGGGTTTTCTAGCCAAACAGGTATCTCTTGTGTCGGTTGGGCAGGAGGGAAGAGGACAAGCTTTTGGCTATGTGTGCCATTGGATATAGTCATCTCACCATACCAAAAACTGATAAAGGCATCTGCTGTGGCTAGCTAAGGGCGGTCAAGAACCATAGGGTGTCCTGGTTTGGAGGATGATTTAGAATAGATGACTAGAAATTCTACTGGATACTTCCAAGAAGCTAGTGTGACTGTGACATCATCTAAACTTCCTGCAGGGCTGATGACTGAATTATCTGCTAACTCTATCATGGTTTGGGTTGGTCTTAACTGGTTGATTTGGAGTTTTTGCATAGTGTCAAAATTAATTAAATTAATTGCTGCACCCAAATCAATGAGTGTGTTTGGTAAGAAAATACCATTAATTTCAACAGTGACTACTGGATTCCCAGGGTCATTATATTTATATGGCATTTCAGAAATAAATTCAGATAATTGTCCTACTACCTGAACAAGGGGAGGTTACTTCTTCTTCCTTCCTGGTTTCTTAAGGTAAAGATCCCTTATAATTTTTGCATATATGGGGATATCTTTGATGGCTAGCAGCAGATGTATTTTTATACATACATTTCGTAATTCATCCTCTATGTCTTTGTGCAAGGGTGGGTCATGTTTCTTCACTAATAGTCTTTCGGGGTAGGGTGGAATATTAACTTGTTGAGGTACTCATATGGACTGAGAAGTGGTTGGAATATGAGGGGAAGTCTCTCCTTCTACAGGGGTGGTTTGAGTGTTTTCTTCTTCAGAATGATTATCATTTTCTTCTTGAATTATTACTCCAGAATTTGATTGATTTACAACTTTCCTCGATCTTAGTTGAATTTCATAGGTGGGAAAGGTTTGGATTTCTGCATTCTACATAGGGTGGGTGGGTCGATTATTAGGGTTAGGAATTGGCTGGGAAGGGAATGTTGATGGTCTAGGAGGGTTGTGGGCAGCTTGGTTTGTGGTTGTTGATTGGTATTTATAGGTGCTTGTTGCTGTTGGTTAGGGTTCAAGGGTGCTGTGAATTGTTGTTGTATAGGAGGTGGAAGTAAAGCTTGTATCTAAGGTGGGTTAAATCCAGGTAGTAATTGGGAAATGTTTGCGGGATACTGTGGATATGTCGGGTAAGAGGGATTCCCATACACAGGCCCCATCCAACCTTGTTGCCAAGGTTGAGTTTGAGCTTGCTGAGGTGTCCATTGGGAATAGGGCATTGGAGGAGGACCCCATTGTTGTTGTTGATATTGTGTATTAGGGTCATAAAATGCATTGGGGTTTTGTGATCTCCAAGGCCTCCTAGAAGGGTACAATTGTTCTTGTGAGACTCCTCCTCCCCTATATATGGCTTGCAGCTCAAGCAAAGTTGGACACTCATATGTGGGGTACTCTAGTGTACACAGGCCACATATTTCTATGACATTTAATGGGCATTCTTTCTCAGGGTGCTTATTTCGATATTTAGGACAAAAGATTGCAAAAAAAACATCTTCTTCTTGCTTCTTTTTCAGTTTTAGGGTATCTAACTGGTTACTGATTGTGCTCAAGATGTCTATTTTAAAGTTTTCCAATAATTTTCCTAACTCAATTCTAGTGACAGTCCCTGAGATTTGTCTTGAATTTCTGTTAAAAGAATCTCTTGGTCCTTTGCATGTTTTAGCTTGTCCTTGAGTATCTCCTATAGTAATCTGCAATTTCTGCAAAGGGTTTTTGGTGCACATCTCTTGAACTTAACAAATTTAAAACTTCTATGCAGTCATCTCTAAGACCTTTCAAAAATATTGTTCTTACTACAGTTGGGTCTATGGTAAATAATTTTAATTTTTGATAGTTGTATAAGAACCTTTCTAAGTAGTCTTCAGGGATTTCATCTTTTGTTTGCTTCATTTTAAAAATGTCATTTTTAGCATTATCCTTACAATAGTCTTGGTATTTCCATAAGAATGTGTCTTTCATCTGATCCCAAGAGAAAATTGTGTTTTCTCCTAAGCTCATGAACCATCTTAAGGCTGATTCCTTCATTGTGGCTAGAAAGAGCTTAAGTTTTTGGGCATCATCTGAGTAGTTATAGCTTCTACATAATATGTCAAACTCAAATAAAAATAAGTCTGGATATTTAGTTGACATACCTCTGAAAGTGGGTAATGATGATAGTGGGATGTTCTTCATGCTGATGTTTATGGAAATATACAAGATTGGAAACCCAAAGGTCTCAGTCTTAGTGGCTGCATTTTCATTTCCTTCTTCTTCTACCATTTCACTAGGTGCTCCTCCTCCACTGATAGATGGTTCAGAAACTGGATTTTGTGTGTCTTCTAAATGTTTAGTTCCTCCACCAGACTCACGTTCTATCTGCCCCAATGCTAATTCTTCAGTTCTAGGTTCTTCTTCTGGAGCCTCACTAGCTTCCCTTGAACTTCCTCCTAGTGGAATTTTTCCTGAACCAATGTCAGTTGAATTAGTGGGGGGGTTTGTTTTTGAATTTTTAGAGCTTACAAATCTACCCTTATTATCTCTTTATCTATGCATAAAATAAAAAATTGATACTTAACTCAATTGAAATCCTAATTCTATATAGAAGGTAAGAAGGCAACCTAGCTTTGAAGAACCCCACTCTAGTGGTTGCGTGGCTCTTCACTCACGTCTTAAACATTTTATCCTCCTCCCTCAAGAAGCCTTTAAAATCATTCAAAAAACTTATGCAAACAATCTAAGCTAAAATCACTTCCTACCATTTGCAACTCCCCAGCAACGACGCCAAAATGTTGTGTTAATTATATGATTAGTATAATGCACTCATTAATTATCAATCCGAGATTTGTAATCAAAAGAGTTACAAGACACCGGTAAGAGAGGTAATTCCAATGTCACGAGTATAGAAATAATCTAGATTATACTGCTAAAAGTAAAATGAAACACACTTTGGTTGTCTTTCATAGAGAGGCTATCTACTCCATTGGGGTACATGCAAATATGAGATGGATTTATTTGATAGATCAACTTTGTTATCTGACCTAGAAAGATAACTATGCATTCACACTCTGAAAAGGAAATCACACATCAATCATCAAGGCACAGCATGGGTAGTTCAATAGCCAATATATTGAGTGTGCTATGGTTCACAATATTCTATTGTGAACTTCACTAGTTCTTTTCCAAATATGTTTGACTATTGCTGCCAACATCCATGTCCATTAAGAAAAATCAAATTCATAAGAACAGAAATAGGGAATATGCAAAAATAGAGTAAATAAAGATCTCTAAGAAATCATATAATTGAAAACCTAAATTGAACTATACTGTTATCATTTGAAAGAATCAAAGCTTCATCTAGTCTAATAATTATACTACTGAAATCAAATGCTAACACTAATCTACAAAGATGATGACCTCTGTTTGGAGGTGGGCCCTTGTCGCTTCAACAGGTCAGAGACTGGAGTCTACAGTAAATTGGCCTTCAATCCACACATCACTCTTACTCAAACCTCAAAACATGAAAATAAACTATACTAACAACTCAACTCACATTCATTCATAAATGATCAAGACATGGAAATAAATGACATTCTTCTATTAAACTTCCAACTCAGGATATGTTCTACAATATGCAATGTTGCTTCACATTCTGTGTTATGCTATCTCTCTACCCCTTCCACCATCCTTGCCATGACTATTTAAATAGTCTCAGTCATGAAACACAAGGAGGTGAAATCTTTGGCAGATCATCAATTGTCAAATTTGTACATTCGGTTAGATATTTTAAGCTTCATCCTCATGACACGAAGTGTATGAGGATGAAGAAATAAACAAACTAGATTAACATAGTCTTTCTAGAATTTTGATGATTTCATAAACACTCAACAATGATCTTAGGCATGATCAGGAGCCAAACTTAGCATTCTATGTTTCCTGTATTGGTACCGGATTGAGATAGGTGAGATTTGGTAGATAGTACCAGATCCAAACATCACACAATTGGTTGGTACTGGACTAGAACAGTCTGCGGTCGTTGGTACCGAATCACAACAATGAATGGTTTGTGGGTACCGGATCTGAACAAAAGGTGTGCTTGGTACCAGATTCAGACAGTGGGAAATCTGGCATATAAGTACCAGATGACTGGGCTGACATAGAAGTGTTGGACTCATCCAAAGGTCAAAGGATACACGTGGCAATTTTTAACATTAGTACATGAAATATTTAGTCTCCTAGCTTAATAAACCACAAAATGCATGGATTCAATTATACTTTACCTTATGACCTTATCAGTGACTGGAAGTAGTGTTCTTTATCATTTATCCAAGCTTAGGTAGGCCAAACAAGCATAAATGAGGAGTATAATAGGGTAATGGGGATGTCAATTTAGAGGCTCAACAACTGTAACAACTCATGGTGTGACAATGAACAACATTGTGTCCCACTTGATTACATATCCAACATCTTAGGGTGTTATGAAACCTTCCAACATCTTTCCTTTCATAATGTCTGCAATCCAAAGCTTTGTTCAATGTGACCATATTCATTACATGAGAAGAAATGACCATGAAAAACATTTTCATACCTTTGCTTTGGTGTCCACCTTGAAGGTGTCTCGCTTCTGAAATTGCTTTGAGGTGTAAAGATGGCTTCTTGATGTCTTCCTTTCTTTGTTCTTTTTAAGGTTTCATTTCTTTTTGTAGATGTTTGAATTGCAACATTGTTTCCACTTTTTGAGAATGAGAGACTTATCTCATGCTTCTTAGAAGTGTTGGCTTCAAAGTGTATAACTTCCTTGTTGTATCCAAGACCTGATTTATCATTTGGTGATGTTTGACTATCCAATATTTATTCAATATTTTTGAGCTGTTCATGAACTTGACATGAGTATTAGACTTCTCTACTTTCTTTCTGAGATCAACAACTTCAACTTCCAACCTATGGCATGACCCTTCCTTTTCATTTACTTGATTAGTTAATAGTTCCTCTACCCTTTTGAATTTTTCAAGTTGAGTTCTTAAATTTACATTGATTTTAAGATATTCAAGGATTTTGCTAAACTCATCATCTACCTTCTTCTTTTCTTCTACTTGACTAGTTATATCATTCTTTATTTCCTTGATCTCTTCTTCTTGATTCATGAGTATTTTCTTTAGTGCCATGATATGCCTTGGGTATTTTTCTAGGACCTCCTTAGTGTATTTTTAAAGATACTCAAAGGAAAGTGAACCGTATCATATTTCCATGCTAAATTCTTATAAATTAGTTATATTTTTATCTTTAAGCTCTAACAAATCTTCCTCTTCATTATTTGCAAACTCTATATAAAGTTCTTCTATATCGTCTTCTTATTTTGTAAGAGAACATTCAACTTCACTAGGAGTATTGTAATAAAAAGATTTTGGAGAGTCTTTACCTTCATTTTTCTTTATTGGATTGTCTTCTTTATCTTGGTATACCTTATCTAGATTCAACCATAGATCCTTGGCGGAAGTACGGTCTCCCATGCTTTCTTTGACATAACTTGAGAGTCCATTGAAAATGGTCTTGAGAGACAATTCATTGTTCTTATTTGCTTCCTTTTGTGCTACAAACTTTGACTTATTATTCAAGGGAATTGATCCACCAATAGCTGCATTACATGTTGGCATGATTATAGGCAGAGTTTGCTTGTCATTGATGGCAAGAACAACAAAAACGATGGCATGATTACAGGCAAGAACAACAACAATGATATCATCGGGAATGACGATACCATGAGAAATTGTTGTCTACAAGATCAAGAGGGCGAGTGTTGGCCCTTGACCAAGTTTTGGAGAACCTTGGTCATGTTTGACCAATTTTGGGACTTCGATAGGCTGGTCGAAGACAGAGCACCCAGGCAAAGAGGCGATCGCGGGATCTTGCCCCCCTTTTGTGGGTTTTTTGGGTTTAGGGTTTATGTAATGGGTATGGGATGTCGGCCCATGGGTATGTAATGGGTATGGGATGTCAGCACATAGTTGTGAATTCTTTGTGCATACTGTGGTTGAGAACTTGTAGATCTAAGTGCAAGTGATTGTAAGAGGGCTCTATGCTGTGCCAATCTCAAGGAAGGAGGATCTAGCGAGGTGTGTGCAGATCTCCTGTCCTATGTGGTGTTGGTTCTATGGCTCTATGCATGTAAGAAGATTGAAAGAATATAATAAAGAAGATGAAGAGTTGGTGGATGTAGCCCCCCACTGGGGGTGAACCACGTATATCCTGTGTTGTGATTGCTCTGTGTGATTGATGTGATTTATGCTTAGTGTTGTAATATTTATGTATGTAGATGCATAAGATGTAGTAGCTTAGTGCTTAATATCATGAATGAATGCTAGATCTGATCTATATCTTTGTGTTAAGTGCTTGAATGTGTTAGATCTTGTTGAATATTGCGATGTTCTATAATTAGGGTTTTAACTACAATGTGAATAAAGGGTTAAAGACTAATGAATGTTAACTACTAAGTTCTCTGTTAAGTATTGTGATCACATATCTGTGTCCCAGCTAGGTTGTAGACACTTGAGTCCTGCAACCCCCCTGCCTCTACCTCAGGTGAGACTTCATCTTCTTCGCAGGTGTTGCTGAAAGGGTCGGTAGTTAGGTTTTGTTGGTGCATTGTTGAAGCGTTGAACCCTGGGTCTGCCCCTATGCTAACAAATGGTTCCGTTGGCGCGACAAGAAACTATGATTGCTGGGAATTAAAGAAAAGAGAAAGCTTTGTGCGTAGATATATTTTCCTAGTGCGCATTACTCTACATGACTTGTGAATCTCTGTGCTAAGAAGAGAAGTTCGATCTAAAGAAAAGAGGTAGGATCTTAAAGCTTTGTCCTCTGATAAAGGTAAGATAAGTGGAAATTTTTGTTTCGAAAGAATGGATCTAGGTATGTTTGGTAGATTTTTTCCTAGTCTAAAAACTAGGGCACAACTAGAAGAAAGAAGATATGATACAAATATATCTGATAGAAATAGTGAAAGATATGTTATTCCTATGCATAGAAAGAATTTTTGGACTAACAAGTGGATGCAGGATCCTAGAAAGATTTTTTTGCAGATCCATCACTATGATCCCAGTGCGTGGTACAGGAAAGGTTGGGGATCATTTAAGATAAAGAGAGGATTGACTCTTTGTTATAGTTGTAGAATACCGTGACATCTTGCTAAGGAATGCCCTAGTAGAGGTCCTATTTTCCTTTTTTGTAAAGCTACTGGACATAAAGTTTTGGATTTCCCTAGAATGATTGCTAAAGTTGAGAAGATGAAAATGAGACAAGAAAACCACGAGGAAGGTCAAGAGACTAAGAATATTCTCAAGAACTAGAAAGAATCAGAGGCTATATTATTGCAGATGAAAGAAACAATGAATAATCATAGAGACATCAGTTTATCAGATATCTTAAAAGAGAAGAGTGCATAGAAACACGAATAGGATACTTCAACGTAGAATGTGTATTGGATGTAGAAACAAAGGTGAACACTATGAAACAAAGTACTTGGGAAATCTTACGAAATCCTGCTATGGTTCCTTCATTAGGAGGAATAGGGTTATTTAAAGGAAAGATGATAACCCTATGTGGAAGACTTACTCATGTACCTATGAGTGCTCATTGAACATTGACAGAAGAAGAATTCGAGGTCATTAAGTTTGTTGAGAACAATGCTACTTTTTCACTTTTGTTAGGAAGGACTTGGATTGAGAGAGATCAGATCTGAAGGAAAGAAGAAGAGGAATATATAGAATAGAAAAACAATAATTAAGGGATTTCATGGCTAAGAGAATAGCACGCTTAATATAAGAATAGGAGGATGAGTCAAAGCAACTGAGGACTAGAGACCTGGCTGTCAAAGTTGAAAGAACACAAGAAGGCTTAAAGAACCTATCCATGCAGGACAATAGAGCACCTAGTCCAGAAACAGTAAGAGAAGAAGTATTATCCTCGAACCTTATGAAAGATCCTCAACAGTGCAAAGTTACTATGCCAAGAGGAGATAAGAACAAGAATGGAAAGAGGAATCCAGAGACGTAGATCACAGGGAAGAAAGATATAAAGCTCAGTAAGAAGAAAGAAAAACTAGAAAAATTGCAGGATGTTCCAGAGAGGACTTCGCAGAAGGAAGGTTTGCAGAACTTGAACCCTGTCGGAATAATAGAACAATGCAGATTGGCACTTCCTCATGAGGAATCAATAAGACCATTGGAGGCATCCCAACCGTTAGAACGATGCTCCAGAATGGTTCAAAATGCAGTTATTGCTGGAACATTCACCATTGGACCGTTGGGACCACACCATAACGGATGGAATTGCATTGATTGAGGCATTCCTGCCCGTTGGAGGAGTCTGTTATGACATTATCTATTTAACCTGTCGAATGTCTTACCATGGACACTTTTGCAAATAGTGATTATCCAAGCCCATAGAGAACTAATTGCTTTCGTGTAGTGCTTATTGAGACCTTGCCACCCGTTCTTCTTACCTCGAGTGTTTTTCTTCCAACCCGAGATATCTGATCTCGAGCGTGTATGTCGGTCGACCTTATCATAGTAGAGAAATCCGTCGAAGAAATCCTCATAGACCTCATGGCTAAGAAGGTCATATCCACAGGAGTTCAAGCCTCATCGACGAGAGGAGTGCAAGCATCCCCATCAACTGGACGTCTATCTGGACCATCCCAAACTGCGATAGAGAAGAGAATCAAGCATCATGATGACTTGGAGAATGTGAAGCTCATCCCTTCAGTCTTGCCCGACTATATCCCACCTCTGGTTGGTGCGGTTAATCATGACAGCGTCCCAAGGGAATTCGACTATACATTGATCACTGCGTACCTCCTGAAGGGGATACACACAGTCAAACCATAGTTAGGACAGATTCAGACACTTAAGATCAGTGACTTCAACTTAGGAGACTACAAGAACTATGGAATGCTCGCACCACATAAGTATTTGACCAAGACAACGGGGAAGAAGTTGAAGATAGTCCCCCAGCCATGGACCATGGACATCGCGAGGTTTACGATCCTCAATGTGATGAAGATACCACACTTCAGCAGACATTAGGAGGTTAATGCATGCGTTAAAATCCTCCTGTCATGCTACCATGGCGGTTACCTTTGGTTGGATAGGCGAATCATGGTAGATCCAATGCTGATCCACTAGATCACTGGGTTAAGCATGCAAGGACCAAACCCGCATGATTTTTACCTAGGGAAAGCTATAGACCACGCCCTGCTGCAGCGAATAAAGGATACCTATGACAATGTAGAGAAAGGGAAGTGGGGCTACAAATTAGCCTCCATCCAGAATGGTGCAGTGCGCCTAGCTTTCCAGTTGATCGCTAGTAAGCTTGTTAGGAAGAATAGACCAATGCAAGTCACGAGGTTTGTCGTCGACCTCGCGGGAAAATGCATTGAAGGAATGTAGATGAACTGGGCGAGCTATCTCGTCAACCAGTTGGAGCAAGATTGTTGTGAAATGCAAGACCAGAGCTACCTTCATTTCTTGGGAGATGCCGGAAGGAGCGACCTTCCCTGAAATCGAGCCATCCGAACCACTAGCTGTAAAGTTCACTACCCTCTGGTATTCGAGTGACATGGTGAAGCAATGGAAGTCTAATGCGGTGTTCCACACCTATTACTTGCAGCTGAAGAAGGCCATTGAATCCTTCCCTCACATGACATAGAATACACTGCATCGGTTTAGGCCATTAGTGAAGTTCCACGCAGATAGGTATTTAATTTACATCACTGCGCATGGAGATGAAGATAAGGAAGAGATCTATTCCTATTACAAACTCACTGAGGAATATATGGAGGAAATAAACAAGGAATGACATGTAGAATTCCTGGTATCAGTCGAACAAACATAACTCTCCGACCCCGATCTCATCGGAAGTCCTGTAGTCACCCAGGAAGAGTATGATTCACCTAGAAGCAATAGGAAGAAAAAGAAGAAAGAGGTACATGAATTGAAAAATGCATCAGAGGAGATTACACCAAATTCACCTGAAGGAGGAGGAGGTGACGAAGTAGACAAAGAAGAGGACGAAGGGGAAGAAGAAAAATGGGAACAGGGTGAAGTAACACTGCCTAAAGATCCCCTTCCAGAGACTGAGACATCCAATAAAAGAAGGAGTTTCCCGCAAAAACCTTCATCACGGAAGAATTCAAAAGCCAATAAACCTCCATTTCAGACTGTGCTCATGGTGGATGATATTGACCTCATGATCACCACTGTATCAGATACCTCAGTGGACATTTTGCAGTGAAGAAAAGTCAAACAAGAGATAATGTTTGACAGGATCAAGGCAGAGCTCAAAGGGGTACAATAGGCCCTTTATTAGAGCCACGCAGTGTCTACTCCGTCGTTGTCATCAGGGGGCATAGAAGTAGGATATGAGCCTACCCAGCTACCCAGAATAACATATGTGACAGAGGCTCACCTTCATTGTGTCCAGGAGGAAAAAGAGAAGGCCACAGAGGCATTGAACCAAGACAAAGAGGAAGCCCTGGAGAAACTTTAGGTTGCGAAGAAAGAGAAATATGACCTCCAGGTGAAGTTTGTAGAGGATAGAGAACAAATCTAGAAGGAAAAAGAACAGTTTCTCGCAGAGAATATTGGAGTTAAAGAAGCAGTTACTAGAGCACTTCGCTCTATGCCAGGCCTGACACAGATGGAAGAGGAACCAAATAAGAGCCAAGTGGGGAAGCTCATTGAATCCATTTAGCAGCTTCAAGAGAGAGTTGAAGAACTGGAATTGCAAGTTGTTCCAAGCACTTCGGAGAAAGTGCGAGATCATAGGGAAGAAATTTCTCAGAGCGCAGTCGAAAGAATCAATGAATTGGCCTTAGAATGAAATAAATTAAGCAATTGAAGTGCACAGACTTATGAGCACCTTGCATAGGACCTAGAACTAAGGACATTGGAGTCATAGCTCCAGAAAGAAAAGAAAAAATCTGCGACAGTGCAAGCATAGTTGAAGGTACTATCAACAATCGAGAAGAAGAAAAGGTCACAATAACAACGCGCAGTTCATCAATAGGTCCATGCTATCTAGAGTAAAGTCATGGAAGTGACACAGAGACTTTAGCCAGTCTAGGATGAATCCTACACACTTTTTGAGGAGATCGAGGGACAAGGTGCACAACTGGAACAAGTGGTCACCTCAGTAGAACAACGCTTGGAAGGACCTATCACTGAGAAGGTCATTCAGGAGTTCGTTGAGCAGGAGGCCCTGGAAAAATAGCAAGTCGAGGCAGCTTGATCCAAGCTCGAGGCCTTCGAAGAAAATTTGCCCAGATCAGAGTGAATCGGGATGAGTCACATGTGAGTGTTGGGGGCCTGTTGGCCCTCGAACAATTTTTGGAGAACCTTGGTCATGTTTGACCAATTTTGGGACTTTGACAGGCTAGTTGAAGATAGAGCACCCAGGCAAAGTGGAGATTGTGGGATCTTTCCCCCATTTTATGGGATTTTTGGGTTTATGGTTTATGTAATGGGTATGGGATATCGTCCCATGGGTTTTACCCATGCTTAGGCCTTTTTGTAATATATAAATAGATATCTAGGCGATGTAAGAAGGATTCAATTGTAAGCCAGTAATTTAAGTGCAAATAGTTGTGAATTCTTTGTGCATACTATGTGTTGAGAACTTGTAGAGCTAAGTGCAAGTGATTGTAAGAGGGCTCTATGCTGTGCCAAGCTTGGGGAAGGAGGATCTAGCGAGGTGTGTGCAGATCTCCTATCCTATGCAGAATTGGTTATATGGCTCTGTGCATGTAAGAATATTGAAAAAAGATAATAAAGAAGACGAAGAGTTGGTGGACGTAGCCCCATGCTGGGGGTGAACCACATATATCCTGTGTTGTGATTGCTCTATGTGATTGATGTGATTTATGCTTAGTGTTGTAATATTTGTGTATGTATATGCATTAGATGTAGTAGCTTAGTGCTTAATATCATGAATGAATGCTAGATCTGATCTATCTCTCTGTGCTAAGTGATTGAATGTGTTAGATCTTGTTGAATACTACATTGTATTGTAATTAGGGTTTTACCTGCGATGTGAATCAAGGGTTAAAGACTAATGAATGTTAACTGCTAAGTTCTCTATTAAGTATTGTGATCATAGATCTGTGTCCCAGATAGGTTGTAGACACTTGAGTCCTGCAACCCCCCTGCCTCTACCTCGGGTGAGACTTCATGTGCTTCATAGGTGTTGCCGAAAGGGACAGTAGTTAGTGTTTTTTTGGTGCGATGTTGAATCATTGAACCCTAGTTCTACCCTTGTGCCAAAAACAAGCACATGGCATAGAATTGGAGTTTCCAGATAGCCATAGGTTATCATGAAGGCCGCAAGGAGTGTGCGCAGGATTTCTTAGAATTCGTGAGTTTGCAGAAGGAATCAAGCTCAAGAGGGATAGAGGCTTGGAAGTGCTCAGAGGAAGGACGAGGGTCAAAGTCACCTAGTGAAGATAAGCCAGAAGATTAGCATTGAAGATAGATCGATCCATCAATATAAGAACATGATTGACGAACAACATCTGGGAAGAATTGGCAACTTGAAAGTTGAATTACCCGAAGCCAAAAATCCAAAATGAATGTGGACCATTGGATCTGGAGAAAAGACGATGACCGTCGGATTGAATTAGTGGAAGGACATGATAAGCAAGGGTTAAGATCTAAGCTCACAATCACCCGAATATCTGTCAACCGTCGGATCGAATTAATTGAAAGGTAAGTTAAACGGGGCTTAAAGGGTTGAGAATTTGATTATCCAAATACATGTCAGTCATCAGATCAAACCTGAATTCCTATCATTCATCGGATCATTTTCGAGTGGAAGGATAGGATAAGCTATAAGAGATGCATCGCAGATAGATTGGGTCATTGATCTAAGATCCTGATCCAATGAATGTCATTCGTTTCGGGTATAAATATGTGAGGAGGTTACTCTCTAGAAAAATCTCACTTCAAGAATTCAGTTTGAGATTTGAAATACCCGAATCCCGGAGACCCAGAGATTCGAAATAAATCCTCGACCATCAGATCATCCAAAGTGTATTTCAGCCATAAGATCATTCTAAAGTAGAAGGACAGGATAAGTTAGGAAAAGTTTGTGCTAATATCAACAGCCCAGAATCAGGGACTTAGATCTACGGCCGACAGGGCATATCGGACCCCCCTGACCTTTCTACCTTTAACTGTGGGGGGGGTTCGAGTTGGTGGTATTTTCCATGTGGGACCCTCATACGTGTCACCTTCCTATTAACTCAAACCCCCCTCACTCATTACCACTTACCACCTAACACCCCCTCTGAGTAAACCACCAAACCACTCATACATACCATCTCCACGCTCCAAAGTTACACTCCACTACCCGCTACACGTCACACTCCACTACCGCACTCTACCTCCACACTCCACTTCACTGCCTACACATCTCACCCACATCAGTAGACCACCTCAGCAAGGACACGAGATGTCCAATCTGAAAGATCACTTCAAGTGTATTCTCAACCGTTGATCATAGTATAGTGGAAGGATAGTGTAAGTTTGAAAAGTCGAAATCCTGAAGTTCTGAAGGGCGAAGTTCCGACAACCATCCATATCAATGTTTGATTAAGTCCTAGACGTTAGATTGAGCAATGAAAGGATGAGTGTAAGGATCAAACCTGACCATTGATTTGTTTCCATGAAAAAAACTGTTTGATCTGATCCATCCATTCCGGAGCACCACCAATATCATAAGATCGATGGTCCCATCGCATTGTGGGTATTAATTTTTCATGAGCAGGCCACAATTGAAACCACAGTTTTGGAGAAAAGACGCGTGGAGGCTCATAGTGAATTGTGGGGCGAAAAGCGGGTTTCCCTCAAACTTCCTATGGACATGCCCGCAATCACGTAGTCACGTGAAGTTCATAGCCCAAGGTCATATCGTGAAAAGGATCTAGCACTCACTAAACTGAGAACGGAAAGTGCCTTTTGAATAGGCATTTGGTCACCGCTGATGGTCACGTGAAGGAAGGGGCTTAGAAGCCAAAGAAGCCAAAATGACTCTCTATAACTGACGGAACATAGTGATTTTATCTACTAGAGAATTCAAATAGATTAAGGGTTATTGCCAGAGGAACTGAAGAGTCTCAAGGTAAATGCCAGTGGAATGAAGACTCATCATAGAGACAATTGACAGATGGAAAAGCGTCGAAGAATGTAACTGCCAGAGAAGCCAAAGAATCTCAGGATAACTTCCACTGATGAAGAACAGTCTCAGCATGATCACCAGAGAGAACAAAGAGTTAAGTGTATGATATGGTAGAGGACTTGGCATGATAAATATACACAAAATGGAGAAGAGATGGTTTCTTTGGTTGAGAGTTATTCATGTGGGTAGAAGCATGTTGTGTGCAGAAACTGAAACACACAGAAGAGGTGTAGCGCATAGAATGGAAATAATACATAGAGAATAAATCCCATACGAAAGACATAGAACAAAAATGCATATCTGAGAGAGGAAGAGAAAGTTGATGTGCGCATGCAGAGACAGAGCAGAAGATCAGAAAGCTGAAGAAGATTTGAGTAGGAAGACACTGATGCAGGCAGAGCAGAGAAGTATAATAGAACAATGATGAGATTGGTAAGCCCTTTGATAAACACTGTATCACTGTAATAAGTTTCAATAATGATTTTTTTATAATCAAGGTGGTAGGGAGGTGCTAGGGAGGATTGTTGTCCTCAGATTTTCAAGTGGGTGCTTGAACATAGGGAGTTGTAGCTTCCATCTGGTTGCAGCCAGAAAAACCAGGGTGGCAGGGTGTTGTAAGGGATAACCATTGTTATCTGTTATATAGGTTGATTCCTATGTGACTGGAAGTTGATGCTTCCATCCAGTTGGTGCTGGAATACTCAGGAAGTTGATGCTTCCATACAGTTGGTGCTGGAATACTCAGGAAGTTGGTGCTTCCATCCAGTTGGTGTTGGAACACTCAAGGAGTTGGTGCTTCCTTCTAGTAGGTGCTAAAGAAACTAGAGAGTTGTTTCTCTCAGCAAGTTACAGCTTGTAAAATAGAGGTGGTAGCCTCACAATGAGTTCATTCTCATAAGAATGATAATGTACAAAAAATAAAGATTACTTATCATATCAAGAAGAAGAGGTTTTTCCCTTTATGGGTTTCCTCAAGAAATATCTATCTCTATATATTTCATGTGTGTGATTGATGTTGAATATTCTATTTCTTACTTCCCTGCATTATTATGATCGTCATTGAGTGTTTCATAAAGAGTTTAAAATGGGCATAATTGTTTAAGAACAGTAACAACTGATTCACCCCCCTTCTCAGTTTTCCAACAATTGGTATCAGAGCCGGTTCCTTTTATTTAAAGGTAGATCAGTAAGCTTAAACATGACAAGTCATGAAGTAACTTTAACCAATAAGGCCCCCCTGTTCAATGGAACAAACTTTGGCTTCTGAAAAGTTAGGATGAGAACCTACATAATGGCTTTAGGTGCAGATGTCTGGGATGTGGTAGAGACTGGTTATGTAAAGCCAGTTGTACTAGATAATAAGGATGACAAGCTAGAATTCAGCTTCAATGCTAAGGATATGAATGTTATTTTGAGTGGGCTTGCAGAAGCATAATTTGTAAAAGTTATGCACTTAGAATATGCCAAAGTAATGTGGGACAAACTCATTAGCAGTTATGAAGGTAATGAGAAGGTAAAGGATGCCAAGCTTCAATCCTACAGATTACATTTTGAACAACTAAAGATGAATGAGGATGAAATAGTTAATAAATCTTTCTTAAGAGTTGAGGAGCTTGTGAATTCCATGAAGGGTCTTGGTGAGAAGATTGAAGATGCAGTTTTAGTTCAAAAGATTCTAAGATCTCTATCTAATAGATTCAATCCAAAATTTTTTGCAATAGAAGAATTGAATGATCTTAAGACTCTGTCTATTGATCAACTCCTAGGAACTCTAACTAATTATGAAATGAGGATTAGTAAAGATCAATCTACTACTAGAGAAGCATCATTTAAAGAAGATAAGAATGAGGATTCTGAGCCTGATGAAATTGAAGCAAAATTTGTGAGAAGACTAAAAAAATGATCAGGCAAGTACCAAAGCAAGTTTCCCTTCAAATGTTTTAACTGTGGAAATATAGGTCACTTTGCATCTAAGTGTCCACACAAGAAGAAGGACCAGAACTCTGAAGGTGAAGATAAGTACAAATCCAAGAGATTTGGTAAAAGAAAAGTTTATGTGTAAACAATGATGACTCTTTAGGAGACACATATAGTGACTCTTCTTGTGAAGATAACGTTAATGAATTTATGCTTATGGACAAAGAGGATTATGATAATAAAATCACAAGAAGTGACGTTAATAATGAATAAGTTGTGGTTGACTTGGAAGGAGAGATGATCAGTGATTTGGAAGAGATTGATAGACTCAGACTTAAGAAGAGAAAGAAAAAACAATTGCTGATACAGTTCGAGAAAGATAATAAAAAACCTGATGAAGACTTTGCCCTACTAAAAGTTGAATTAGAAGAGGCAAATAAAATAGAGGACATTATGAAACAACAATTATCAAAGAAGAAGGAAATATGTGAAGCCTTGGAAGAAGAGGTACTAAAAACCAGAAAAGAGATGGAGAAGTTTAAAGCCTTGTATCTCCAAAATATTCCAAGCATTAAAGCCTCAACAGAACTAAACAACATTCTGAGCAAACATAGATCTCCTTTGTTGAATACTAGTTTAGGTTATGTAAGTGGCTCAAGCAGGAAACAACCAAAAAGAAAAGAGCTAGTAAAGATGATCAAGTTCCAAGTCAACAGACAATCAGACCATGTGAGTACTCTACCACAAGAAGCTAATAAAGACAAGATGATCCCTGGTAAAAAGAAAATATATCAGAAGATGGAGCAATAAATTCCAAGAAGAAGGTCATCCTTCAGGCACCAAAATTTCTTCCATGGTTACTATTTTTACTTCTCTAATTTTGGTCATAAGATTGTAAATTGTCAAATTAAGTTTAGAGACATGCAACCGAGGAGGTCAAGAAATAAACAATCTTTGCAACATAGAACTAAACAACCAATGAGTAGACAGAGTTGCACCAATCAATTTGACCTATTTAACAATGATCTCGAATGCTATAATTGTCATAACTTTAGCCAAAAAGTTGCAAACTGCTATCTGAATAATTACAAAGCAGATCCAAGAAAAAATCCCTTAGCTAGAAATGCCAACACTTGGAAAAAGAAAGATAGTGAAAAATGTGGTCTAGTACTTTTAGCTCAAAAACAAAAAGACCCTTGGTATATAGATAATGGATGTTCCAAGCACATGACTGGAGACAAGGATAAGTTTCTGTCTATAAGTAAAAGAAAAACAGGAAATGTGACCTTTGGAAATGATGAACTAGGTAAAATCAAAGGTAAAGGGATTGTGAGTTTGAGTAATGGTAAAGGAAAAGCCCATGATGTTTTGCTTGTAGATGGGCTGAAACATAATTTTCTCAGTGTAAGTCAAATATGTGACAGAGAATGTGAAGTGTTGTTCACTTCCAAAGCTTGTAAGATAAAGTTTGTAAACTTAGGACAAGTGGTGGCTAAAGGCATAAGGACAGATAACGATGTTGATATTGAATCCTCCCCTAAAAGAAAAGAAGAAGACTCAGATACAATAAAAGAATGTTCTGTTAGCATTTATCCCATGGAAGAAGTAGAAGAAGAATCATGTCATAAGATGGAAGAAAAATTTGTGAATATTAGAAAGAAGGTTGAGAAGTCAAACACCCAAATCAAGTTCTTGAACAACTCCATGACCCTAGATGAGATCTTGGATAGTCAGAGATCACCAAATGACAAATCCAGTCCTGGATGCAACAAGGAAGAATTCAGTACTCTTAAGAAACTTGATGCAAGTCCTTCATTTGTAAAGGGAGAAGACAAGTATGACACATGTACTTCATTTGTAAAAAGGGAAAGAAGGAATGATTTGGGTTCTTCATGTTCAAAGAATGAAATAAATACTACAATATTTAGAAGATCTGATCAAGGAATACACCCAAAAGCTATTCATACACCTCAAAGTAAGTTTAGAAGAGAGACACCCTCTTGGATGAATCAAAGGAGGTATGAGAGTGTTTGTAACGATTATTTTTTTTCCTTGTGATGAATATGGTCATAAAAACCTTGGATTGTAGGTATCATAGAAGAAAAATGAAGTTGTAGTAATAAAAGATCAGATAACAAAGTTCAAGAAACCAGGACACTCACAGATGTGGATAGAAAAGACTGAACAAGTGAACATGAGTGAAGTTAATTGTTGCAAAAAGAATTGCAGTCATGTGACTAGCATAGTATAAACTTTCTCAGACGACTTTAGAGAAATGTACAATAAAAAAGCATCTTGGATAAAGAAGGATACATCTAGTTAGAGATCGATGAGAATGAATGGGAAGATCCAAGGGTTGTTTGAAAAATATGAGCTACAATTGCACAATGTTGCAGTAGGACAATGAAATTTGCAACAATAACATTTTGATGTACATAAATGATATACATGACATCCTATAGAGATAACAAGAGGAGATACCTTGTCAGAAAGAGGTAATATTTTAACAAAGGGGGACAACAGTCAGAAGTAGAGAGAGAAGAGTGATAGGGGGAGTCATTCAGTTATGACAAGAAAATGTTGATGAAGGAGTCCTAGTAAGAGAGGTGAGCAATATTGAGTGTACTACAGAGGACACAGCTGAAGCTGAAGATGAATGTTGGCCCTTGAACAAGTTTTGAGGAATACTTGGTCATAGTTGACCATTTTTGGGACTTCGATTCCCTACCGAAGAAAGCACGCAAGTGAAGCAGAGATCACGGGATATCGGCCCACTTTGGGTCATTTTTGGGTTTTGGGTTAATGTAATG
>JASDQU010945138.1:4763-15489 GCA_032191745.1 Picea mariana
TTGATAATTTTCTTGTAATACCCTATATGTACCAGTGTTTATCTCAATTGGTGCATTGATTTTGGTGGTGGTAAATTAACAATGACTGCAATCTTAGCAGGATCCACTAGTAACCCTTGTTTACAGACTATATGTCCCAACAATATTCCAAAAGGTGTCCCAAAAATGCACTTCTATATATTCAATGATATCTAACACTGCCTGAATCTTTCCAACATCATCCTTAATGCTTCTACATGGTATTTTAACAAACTATATACAGTCCTATCATCCAGATATACTTCTAAAAAATGATGTATGAATTCCTTAAAAGCATCTATGACTACTCTTGAAAATATGGTTGGTGCATTCTTCAGCCCAAAATGCATGACTGTGTACTGGTAGGATCCCCATTCTGTAGCAAAAGTCGTCTTATACATATCTTCCATAGCTATCTTGATATGATGCTAACGTGAGAATCCATTTGTAAATGCGTATGCTTCCTGGCCTCCCACATTATCTCATACCTTGTCTGTGAAAGGGGTGGGAAAATGGTAATGTAAGAAAGCATCATTCAATTTTCTCAAATATACACAGATCCTTATCCCCCCTTGTTTCTTCTCTTGTACTACCATAGGACTTATCCATTCAAATTCCTCTACTGGTTATATGATACCAGCTTCCAACATTCTGTCAATATCAACCTTCACTTTCTTATTATATACCGGGTTCAGTCTATAAGGTCTCTTTTTGACAAGTCTTGCCTYRGGTTTGAGAGGTATTTTCATCTCTCCTAGCTCTCTTGATATGCCTTTCATCTCTGTAAAGGTTTTTGGGAACAAGTCACTGTATTCACGCAGTAACTATGTTATTCTTTCCATTGTTTGTTCATCCCAATAGTCTCCAACACTTRTCATTTTAGAGTTATTAGTYATCCCAAYCTTGACTTTATTCACCTTAATTGGTGCAACAAATACTTTTGATTCCAAATATGGACCTTTCACCTCTCTTTCTCCTTTGATTTCTGTAATCTGAATATTGCACGGGTCATCTTCATATGGTTCCTCTTCTTCCACATGATAGCATGACAATAATTCTTTGACAGCCTATTTGTTATGTTTTTGATACTCTTTCATGAGTTCAGCCTCAGGTTCATCAATAAATATCCCACCCTTTATCCACTTCAACACTAAATCAATGTTGGGGTTCTCATGTTCAAATGAGAAGGTTACTACAAAATTTTGTTGTAATGTCATCCATTCAGTAGTACCTCTGTGCATCTCCTGGTCTACATACCATTTTTGGGGGATTCCTTCCAATGTATGGATGAAGTGACGACCATTCCTCTAGTAGTGCCATCCTCCATTATTTCTTGCACTTCTCCAAGTGTTATGCTAGTGTTCCTTTCCCATCATACCTCTTCATTTTATTGGTGTCTTGTTCTTCACCGAATCTAATGCGCAGTAACCTCTTACATTGGTACCAGTCTTGAATTGTTTCTTTCTGCGCACCCCATCATCTTGCAGGTGTAGCCTTGAGTGAAATATCTAGGGCTAGGAGCCTCTGATTTTATCCTACTTCCTCTTCATATTTTGTCATAAATTCCTCTAGATCATTTATCCTATGAAAAATGGGAGGTTCTCTTATCATTTCTTCAAGTGTTGCAGTGTTCCTTTATCTTAATTGGAATGTCATCTACTCCAGGACCTGCCTTATGTCATCCATCTCATCTCAAATTCGGCCTCTTTGGTGTTGGGCATCTTCAACTATTAAGTTGTGCATTCTTGTACTTTTTATTCCACGAGGTCGGTGTCATTCTTAGTAATAGTGTACTCTAGGAGTTGATTGTGCACCTTTTCCTTATTGCATGACCCCCCTATGTGTATGATTGGCTTCTTGGGTGGACCTGTTTCCTGTGGAGTGGCTTCTGTGGGGGTTTCTTTCATTTTTGTGTCCCCCACTCCTTGTTCTACTAGTGCTGGGGTAGTGTCTTTTTTCCCTTCCTGTGCATCCTTCTTTGGTGCACTCTCCTTCCTCTGCTACGTTGGCTTTTGGCTGGGATTTGTCTTTTTGGGTGCAGTGTTGTCTCCTGCAGGTGTCTTCGATACCCCTGCTTCTTCCTCCTTTCTTGTAGAAACTTCTTTATGAATGACTGGGATCTTCCAGTCGTCCTACCAATCCCTCATTTCCATTTTTACCTTTGATGTGTTGATGCAGTATCGCATTTGTAACCATTCCTTTTGTGGATCCATGTGCGCTTGGACCCACATGTTGTGGCGTGTGGATTTGAAATTTGCAATACCTTGGTATTGTCCGACAACGTATGGAGTGATCCTCCATGTGTTTGTTATGATTTCTTGGATGTCGTTGAAGTACCTCACAAAGGTAATTGTATTGCCACTTCTTCTCTTGGGGTCTAAAGTGCTCCCCATTAAGGTATACCACATTGGATGACAACGACCTATCCTATCGCAAAAATAAGAATATGGTGGCTCCCTCTACCCGACTAATGCTATCAGGATAAATAGCCAAGAATAATGAAATTTTTTCCCCAAGTCCTACACATATTTGTAGTTGTCGAGGAACATGTTTAACAAATAAGGGGCCCAGCTGAGCATGGAGCCATTGGTGCACTATGCTGCAGCTGCAACAACCCCTGTCGGAATTTCCTGCTTGTGGCACTTTCTTAACATCTTGCAGGCCATAATATTTGTGGCCATTCTTATGGTTGTTTCGCTGATTCTTTTTATTATTATACCGCACAATCCCCTCTCTATGTCATAGGTTTTATTCATCTCCTCGAAAAGATATTTCTCCTTTGTTTTGTCATCTAGGTATTGTGCGAGAATCTCTCTCATGGATGACAAACTTGTGATAATTGAAATCAACTCGATGTTGATTGAGACGGGTTCCTCCAGCCATAAGAAGCATCCATGGAGGACTGCCATTAACTACTTGACACAGTTATTTACCTCCTCCCCCCTACCAAAATGGAGAATTTCCACCAGATTTGAGATACATGTGTTGGCCAGACCGACGTCCCATAGCTTTGGTTGCAGTATAGGGTTGCCAAAGGGTCTTGTTCCTATGTTGTCCATGTATACATGTTTTTCAAATTATGGTAATTTTCCAGTGTCGGCAACATCATGGTCCAAATATTTCATCTTTTCCACGCAACCCAAAAGTATTGGCATAGTCTGCACTCCCTCTAGAATGCGCGATAGTACAATTTTTGTGTCGGGTTTCTTGCATGAGGACCGTCCCATGAGATGTTTTCCCTTTATTCTGACCGATGCACTAGTGTCCCAGCTTTCACTTGCCTATTCTCTATGCCTGAATCTAGCTACCCAATTATGTCTTCGACTAACCCTTCGTGTTGCTACGCAGACCCTGCTTTAGGTGGTGGTAGATTTTAGGGTTGGGTAGGGTTTAGACCTTGTTGTCAACATCAATGAATCCTTCTCTCTGTGCATTTTCCTGATTGGCCTTCGTGGTTTCATGAGGCATTCTAACACTACTGTGGGCTTTCCTCGTTGTTTGTCTCGATGCACCAATATTTGGTTGTGTCATCGTGGTTACTTCTCTCTTTTTATCGAATGGGCTTTGACTGGTTCACATTGTGCACTTCACCTAGTTTTCCTACATTCTCTCTAGCTCTGTGAGTTTGCAATTTCACCGTAAGTTGTATTGTGTGTGTGTTTCCCCTTTATATAGATGGTGCCATCAATGTCGTGAAGCTTCTCAGAGAATATTCTTGGCTACGATTAATGTAGTGAAGCTTTACGAGTATGTTCCATTTAATTTCATAATTGTCACTCATTGGTGCCTTTTTGTCATAACTGTCATTTTTCTCCTTTTCAATTTTCTAACCGTTGGTCCCTTTTCCAGTGCATTAAGATTTTTAAGTGTTCCATGTATTTCCACTATGATTCCTCCTTAGTGCGCAGTGTTTTTATTTTTTTTACCCATCTTCTGTGTGCGTACATGTTTCCTTTTGTCACGCTGGGTCTATTTTTTCTATGCACAATATTTCCTAGTAATTTTTGTATTTTCTTTCTTTTCTGTTTTTGTATTTATTTTTCCTTCTTTTTCTCCTTTTTATTTCTTGTTGTCATTTTTTTATCCTAACTTCTACTATATTACACTATGTTCATTCCTTCTTAATGCGTTGTAATGTTTAAGTTTTAGGAGGTCGACTGTCCCCATACAATTTCAGCCGACTAGCATTGATCATTCCCTTAATCTTTGTTCTCGCTATATAATTTAGTTGTATAGATTCCGCCATCTGTGACAGTATTTACTTCATATGGCCCCAACCAATGACTTCTAAACTTACCAGGATGTTGAAAACATTTACTGCCATAGAGAAAGACTAGGTGTGCTTCCTTGAGACTCTTCCTCTTGACATTTCTATCATGTTAGGCTTTGTCTCTGGATTTTTGTACTTCYTAGTGAAATCATGCCAGAATCCTATCCTCTTCCATTTCCATTAGTTGGTTCAACCTCTCCTTCACTGCACCTCTTTTTGACATGTTGGTAATTTTTKTTATGTGTAGACTGGGTACCAAAAATYCTAATGGTACTACTGCTTCCTGCCCATACACCAATYTAAATGGTGTTTKTCCKRTCAGCTTCTTGCATGTAGTMYTGTATGCCCATAGTACTGMTGGTRTTTTCAAATCCCAATCATCCCTRTTGACATTGCAAATMTTTGTCAGAGAATTCTCCAAGATCTTATTGAAGGCTTCTATTGTTCCATTTTCCTAAGGATGGTAAGGTGTACTCTTATGGTGATAGACTTAAAACTCCTCATTCATAGCCCTGATAGTATTGTTGATAAAGTGAGTACCTTGATCACTCATCAAAATTCTTGGACATCCAAATCTGGTGATCACTTGCTCAGACAAGAAGTGTGTTGTTGTCTCTACACTGTAGTCTTTGGCTGGTGCTGCTTTTGCCTATCTTGTTAAGTATTATGTCGCAGTAATGATATATCTTGATCCTAACCTTTTTGCTAGTGGATATATTGGCCCAACAAAGTTTATTTCCCATTTTTCGAATACCTGCAAAGTTACTTGTGGTCTTAGGGGAATCTCATCCCTGTTGTTAGGTTTACCAACCCTCTGACAGACATCAAATTTCAGGCAATATTCCTTAGCATCTCTGTGAATTTGTGGCCACCATATTACTACGTGAAATACCTTCTGTGCGGTAGCTTTTCTTGCATAATTTCCTCCAACTATTCCTGCAATCAGTTGGTAGTCTGTAATTCTGACTACCAAATTTTTCCTCTGCACAGTGTTAAATTCTTGTGGCGCAATCCCTGTACTCAAATATTCAATAATATCGGCAAAATATTCATCATGTATTTGTACTGAAAACAACTGCGCATAAGGGAAGTTGTCTTCCAATTTGGTAGGTTCCTCTCCATTAGTGACCCTTGACAAATGATTAGGTCCTGCATTCAAATTCCTTGGTTTGACTATTACTTCAAAATCAAATTCTTGAAATAAAAACAACCATCTACATATCCTCCCCCCCAACACTAGCTTATTGACTGAATATTTTAGGGCATAATGATCTGTGGAAATCTTAAAGTGTTTTCCCARCAAATAGTGTCTGAACTTCTGAAGTGCATACGCCATGGMTAGGCCTTCTCTTTCTGTGGTGTTGTAATTCTACTCTGATTTTGATAATGTTTTTCTTGCAAAGACTATAGGATGGTCTAAATCCTTGCTTCTGGATATGCCAKAATTGCTCCAAGTGTTATGGTTGAATTGCTCCCAATAGTCTCCAACACTTGTCATTTTAGAGTTATTAGTTATCCCAATCTTGACTTTATTCACCTTAATTGGTGCAACAAATACTTTTGATTCCAAATATGGACCTTTCACCTCTCTTTCTCCTTTGATTTCTGTAATCTGAATATTGCATGGGTCATGTTCATATGGTTCCTCTTCTTCCACATGATAGCATGACAACAATTCTTTGACAACCTATTTGTTATTTTTTTGATACTCTTTCATGAGTTCAACCTCAGGTTCATCAATAAATATCCCACCCTTTATCCACTTCAACACTAAATCAATGTTGGGGTTCTCATATTCAAATGAGAAGGTTACTAAAAATTTTTTTTGTAATGTCATCCATTCAGTAGTACCTTTGTGCATCTCCTGGTCTGCATACCATTTTTGGGGGATTCCTTCCAATGTATGGATGAAGTGACGACCATTCCTCTAGTAGTGCCATCCTCCATCATTTTCTTCACTTCTCCAAGTGTTATGCTATTGTTCCTTTCCCATCATACCTCTTCATTTTATTGTTGTCTTGTTCTTCACCGAATCTAATGCGCAGTAACCTCTTACATTGGTACCAGTCTTGAATTGTTTCTTTCTGCGCACCCCATCATCTTGCAGGTGTAGCCTTGAGTGAAATATCTAGGGCTAGGAGCCTCTGATTTTCTCCTACTTCCTCTTCATATTTTGTCGGAAATTCCTCTAGATCATTTATCCTATGAAAAATGGGAGGTTCTCTTATCTCTGTACCAACCCACCTTACTGCACGGTCTATTCTTATGTGCCTTCTTGTGGAAACTTCATTTAATCTTTGTTGTCAATTCTCCAGACCTGTATCTGAGTCAGAAGCACATGATGTGATGCTTCTTTAGCTGAGGACCCCATCTGCAGTTGGGTTAACATAATCTTCTTCACGCACGGTGGTTCTGTACAATTAGTTGATTTCCTTCAGATCTAAACATGTGGGTTATACAAACCTTTCTCCTTCTTAAGGATCTAATGGCGTAATGACTCTGTAGTCACTTGATTCTCAAATTCCCAATCCAGTCCAAGAAATGTTGGATATGGTGTCCTTCCATCTACAATCTCTATTATTTCAAAGTCTGCCTTAGTGTGCACTCCATCCAATTCTACTGTCACACCCTTAAGCCTTCCAATTGGTAGAACTTTGTGTTTATTTGCTAACTTCAATTGAACATATGAATACCCTAGTGTGGGATCTCCCATACACTATTGTGTCTTTTTGGGTAACACATTTACTTCAGAGCCTAAGTCCAGTATAATATCCCCCATATTGAAATCTCCAATGTTGGCATTCAGTCTAAATTCTCTACTTGTCCTCCTTGTATGGAGGTGATTGACTATTTTCTTCTATGAATTCCCCTCTACCTCTGTGTTACATATTTATAACATATTTTGCAACACTTTAACAGGTGATGGATCATTCAGCAGTTTAACACAGGATTGCAAAAAAGTATTTATGGTACTTACTTGTCCTGAATTTTGTGCTTCATTGGTGTGGTCCATTAATGAAGGAATCTCATACATTGGTATGTTCTGAGTATGTTGCGTAGCTAATGTATATACAAAATCTTGTTTGAGAAACTCCTGTCTGACCTTCTTGAATGTTCCTTTTTCTTTCCGCGCATCAAACTGCTTTTGTTTTTCTGTATTTTTCTTCACCCATTGGTGTTATGTTGGATCCTATATCACTACGTCAGTTCCTGTATTAGAACCTCCTTGTGTGACTATGTTGATATTTATTCCATCATCCCTGGCTTCTGCAAAGATCCACTGAACATTATGATTGTTATGGTTCCTATTTTCTTAAATATTTCCCAAAAGTGTTGGGCATTCCTCTGTATCATGGTTTGTTGCATGACAGTACATACATGTCATTGGTGGAAGTGGACATTCCCTTGCATAGTGTCCTGGTTGTTGGCAGTTGTGGAATAATACTAGACCTCTTCCTCTTCCAAATCCTCCTCTACCTCGTCCTCCACCTATGTAGCCAGTTCGATCTCCTTGCAGTGTGTTGTACTGAGGCACCTGATTATACTGTGTGGGGTTATATTATGATTGTGTATTATTATATTGCAGTTGCATAGTGTTATACTTCTATTGCACAGTGTTGTATGGAGGTGATCCCTCGTTAAACTGAGGTGCATCTTTCCCTGTAATCATTTCTTCCTACACCCTATAGGTATCTGAAGTTCTTTCCCTCATCAGCTCCATTGTCCTACAATATTTATCATTATGGCCCACTGACTTGAAAAAATTGCAATATGAACTCTTGGGTAATGTCTGATACTTCTGCATCATGGGACAATGATATGGATCATGCCCATGTTTCTTATATATCTTGCACCATGGTCCTCCTATTGGAAAAGGGTTTGGTACTCATGTTTCCATATATTGCATGAAAGTTGGGTATTTGTTCTTATGGTGTCCTTCTATCCTGCATGTGGTATACCAAACAACTTATCTTTTCTCTTTTCCTTTATTTTGGTTTAGTTGAAATGTAAGGCTCTTCATATCCTCCTTCAGCTCCTCTATTGCTAGATTGGTCTTCTGATATTGGTTCTCTTCCAGTTGTAAGGTTGTTTGTATATCTTCTACCTAAGTTTGAAACTTTTGTTGTCTCAATGGGTATTTCAAATGTGGTAACAGTGAATTCACAAAGAGATTTTTATGTTGCATGTCATTCATGACATACCTCAACTTACCCTTCAACCATTTGAACCTCTGATCAATCTCCCAAACAGACTCACCTAGTTTCTATCTGATTTCAATCATCTCATTCATGTACTGATCTTCTAAACTAGGCTTTTGAAATTCATTTATCAATAGCTTCTTGACATATGAAATTGTACTTGTTGTTCCTGGTGAATTGTTTACAGCTAGGCTCATGTACCAATCCAGTTCATGGTCTCTTAGTGTGATAGCTAATAATGCAAGTTTTGTATCCTCATATGTGATCTGTGATCTGTTTTTCTTCCCATATCTTCTCTCAAATGAAAAATTCTTTTCAGGGTCCTTAGATGCCTCTCCCTGAAATTATGGTAACCTAATGGTGGGATCATGTCCTGCCATCTCTAACTGTGTTGAACTACTACCTCTACATGGTGTAGATATTTGACTACTACTTCTTGAATTGTCTCCACCAATTGTTGCTCCTTGTTTAGATGTACTTCTTGTTGTCTTTCTTCCACTAAAATTTGGTTGTCTAAATGGTGGTGTTATTTCTGGTGTATTAGTTTCACATGGGCTTATGGGTTCCACACTGACACTAACATGAATGGGAGTTATTCCTTCTATTCCTTCCCTTGGACCATATTTTTTCCTTTCATATGTTGCACGCAGGATTTCCTCAATCTTATCCATAGCCCAAAGATCCTCTACCTCTTCTTCATCACTTTCCAAGCCCTCTATATTTTCTATGACTCTCTTCTTATTATTCATCTTATATTGGTAGGTTACTCCACTGCACATATTTCCAGTTGTTGTCATTATCTGCTTTCTCTGATATTCCTCCATCATGATTGGGTCCATGGCCTCCTCTTTCTTTCCCTTATCCATATCTTCCTCAATTTATCCACCTCTGCCAGTGCTTCCCCCCTCACCTCATGCACACAAGGAATTTTAGTTTTCTTATTCCATATTCATCACACCGTTGTTATACAGTAACACCTTGATTGAATTATACAATGATCTGATATACCTACCTCTAGGTCCTTTTAGAAACTCCTACTTTGTTGCGTTGTAAGACTTCGTGGTATCTACTCCAAATTTTGTGATAAACTCTACAACAATAGTGTCTAACCAAAAATCTATTACATGTGTGAATTTGTTGTGAACTTGTTGTAACTACACAATCTCCATAGGATTCCTCTCAATCTATCTAATTCGATTTATAGGGTGGTTGTCTTTCAACCTCAATAGCCACTCCTATAACACATGTGGGAAATCACATAAAAATACCTCATGCAGGTCACTAAACACGTACTTGTCCAAATATCTTCATGGTGTTATATTAGGGTTTCTATTATCCTTTTATGAAAATTCAAGCTCCTTTGTTTTCAACCATCTTTTGATCCCCTCCTTCATTGGATTCCACGTTCTGAACATTCCCTTTTTATACCTTGATTCTTCACATGATTCTTCTATGAATCCCATTCACTCAATCCCATGCATTTCTAGTTGGCAACGAAACCATTTGTTGGTTATTAATATCTCTAACTACTTCTTGGGATGACCCAATTTTAGATATGAACATGTTTCCAACAAAACCCTCTAAAACTATCGACCCTCTTGTTAAACTAGAAGGCAAAACAACACACAAAATGTACTACGTAGCCTCACCCGAGATAGTTCTACGGGTGACTGCAATGCTTAGGTGCTTGCAGTCCAGGAATGAGTGGCAATATGGGATTGTAATTGATATTTCGTAGGCCTTAAGCTGATTACTCAATCTATTATTCTTAAGATCCATTCATCTGTTAAACCCTTTCATTCAATCTAATAGATCTAGCTAGCCACATATGTATAAATCAATAATTAATAGGAATTAAATATGATCAAACATTAATAGAAAGTGAACATATATTCAATCATCACACAGTACACAWTTTTTTCCGTGGTTCACCCCCTCCTAGGCTACGTCCACAAACATATGGCTTCTTAGGCTCTTTTATTTATAATTTTTGCAAAATATGGCACTATGCGCACTACAATTCCGATCATACAATCAATACATAGGTTCCACAACCTTTGTGAGGCCAACTAGATCACACCAGGCTCCTCAGCCTGTGATCTAACCCTCAATATCTAGCTACCTAACTCTTCTACAACTCAACAAGTTACAAAAAGGTATCACAATAGTTTCTTACAATTCATAATTAACTTGGAACACACTTCCAACAAACAAAAACCACTCGGAACCCTGACCTAGA
>JASDQU010945138.1:22809-33445 GCA_032191745.1 Picea mariana
TCCTAGTGAAATCATGCCAGAATCCTATCCTCTTCCATTTCCATTAGTTGGTTCAACCTCTCCTTCACTGCACCTCTTTTTGACATGTTGGTAATTTTTGTTATGTGTAGACTGGGTACCAAAAATTCTAATGGTACTACTGCTTCCTGCCCATACACCAATCTAAATGGTGTTTGTCCTGTCAGCTTCTTGCATGTAGTCCTGTATGCCCATAGTACTGCTGGTATTTTCAAATCCCAATCATCCCTGTTGACATTGCAAATCTTTGTCAGAGAATTCTCCAAGATCTTATTGAAGGCTTCTATTGTTCCATTTTCCTAAGGATGGTAAGGTGTACTCTTATGGTGATATACTTAAAACTCCTCAGTCATAGCCCTGATAGTATTGTTGATAAAGTGAGTACCTTGATCACTCATCAAAATTCTTGGACATCCAAATCTGGTGATCACTTTCTCAAACAAGAAGTGTGTTGTTGTCTCTACACTGCAGTCTTTGGCTGGTGCTACTTTTGCCTATCTTGTTAAGTATTATGTCGCAGTAATGATATATCTTGCTCCTAACCTTTTTTCTAGTGGATATATTGGCCCAACAAAGTTTATTTCCCATTTTTCGAATACCTGCAAAGTTACTTGTGGTCTTAGGGGAATCTCATCCCTGTTGTTAGGTTTACCAACCCTCTGATAGACATCAAATTTCAGGCAATATTCCTTAGCATCTCTGTGAATTTGTGGCCACCATATTACTACGTGCAATACCTTCTGCGCGGTAGCTTTTCCTACATAATTTCCTCCAACTATTCCTGCAATCAGTTGGTAGTCTGTAGCTCTGACTACCAAATTTTTCTTCTGCGCAGTGTTAAATTCTTGTGGCGCAATCCCTGTACTCAAATATTCAATAATATCGGCAAAATATTCATCATGTATTTGTACTGAAAACAACTGCGCATAAGGGAAGTTGTCTTCCAATTTGGTAGGTTCCTCTCCATTAGTGACCCTTGAAAAATGATCAGGTCCTGCATTCAGCTTCCTTGGTTTGACTATTACTTCAAAATCAAATTCTTGAAATAAAAACAACCATCTACATATTTTCCCCCCCAACACTAGCTTATTGACTGAATATTTTAGGGCATAATGATCTGTGGAAACCTTAAAGTGTTTTCCCAGCAAATAGTGTCTGAACTTCTGAAGTGCATACGCCATGGCTAGGCCTTCTCTTTCCGTGGTGTTGTAATTCTACTCTGATTTTGATAATGTTTTTCTTGCAAAGACTATAGGATGGTCTAAATCCCTTGCTTCTGGATATGCCAGAAATGCTCCAAGTGTTATGGTTGATGCATTTACATGTACATGAAATGTCTTTTCCTAGTCTGGGAATACTAGGATAGGTGTTGTAACCATGTTTTGTTTTAATGTGTCCAACCCTTGTTGACTGTCTTCATTCCACTAAAATTTGATGTCCTTATTTAACATTTTTTCCATTGGTGCAGTGATCTGCGCATACCCTTTGATAATTTTCTTGTAATACCCTATATGTACCAGTGTTTATCTCAATTAGTGCATTGATTTTGGTGGTGGTAAATTAACAATGACTGCAATCTTAGCAGGATCCACTAGTAACCCTTGTTTACAGACTATATGTCCCAACAATATTCCAAAAGGTGTCCCAAAAATGCACTTCTTTATATTCAATGATATCTAACACTGCCAGAATCTTTCCAACATCATCCTTAATGCTTCTACATGGTATTTTAACAAACTATATATAGTCCAATCATCCAAATATACTTCTAAAAAATGATGTATGAATTCCTTAAAAGCATCTATGACTACTCTTGAAAATATGGTTGGTGCATTCTTCAACCCAAAAGGCATGACTGTGTACTGGTAGGATCCCCATTCTGTAGAAAAAGTTTTCTTATACATATCTTCCATAGCTATCTTGATATGATGGTAACATGAGAATCCATTTGTAAATGAGTATGCTTCCTGGCCTCCCACATTATCTAATACCTTGTCTGTGAAAGGGGTGGGAAAATGGTAATGTAAGAAAGCATCATTCAATTTTCTCAAATCTACACAGATCCTTATCCCCCCTTGTTTCTTCTCTTGTACTACCATAGGACTTATCCATTCAGATTCCTCTACTGGTTATATGATACCAGCTTCCAACATTCTGTCAATATCAGCCTTCACTTTCTTATTATATACTGGGTTCAGTCTATAAGGTCTCTTTTTGACAAGTCTTGCCTCAAGTTTGAGAGGTATTTTCATCTCTCCTAGCTCTCTTGATATGCCTTTCATCTCTGTAAAGGTTTTTGGGAACAAGTCACTGTATTCACGCAGTAACTATGTTATTCTTTCCATTGTTTGTTCATCCCAATAGTCTCCAACACTTGTCATTTTAGAGTTATTAGTTATCCCAATCTTGACTTTATTCACCTTAATTGGTGCAACAAATACTTTTGATTYMAAATATGGACCTTTCACCTCTCTTTCTCCTTTGATTTCTGTAATCTGAATATTGCAYGGGTCATSTTCATATGGTTCCTCTTCTTMCACATGATAGCATGACAAYAATTCTTTGACARCCTRTTTGTTATKTTTTTGATACTCTTTCATGAGTTCARCCTCAGGTTCATCAATAAATATCCCACCCTTTATCCACTTCAACACTAAATCAATGTTGGGGTTCTCATGTTCAAATGAGAAGGTTACTACAAAATTTTGTTGTAATGTCATCCATTCAGTAGTACCTCTGTGCATATCCTGGTCTACATACCATTTTTGGGGGATTCCTTCCAATGTATGGATGAAGTGACGGCCATTCCTCTAGTAGTGCCATCCTCCATTATTTCCTGCACTTCTCCAAGTGTTATGCTAGTGTTCCTTTCCCATCATACCTCTTCATTTTATTGTTGTCTTGTTCTTCACCGAATTTAATGCGCAGTAACCTCTTACATTGGTACCAGTCTTGAATTGTTTCTTTCTGCGCACCCCATCATCTTGCAGGTGTATCCTTGAGTGAAATATCTAGGGCTAGGAGCCTCTGATTTTCTCCTACTTCCTCTTCATATTTTGTCAGAAATTCCTCTAGATCATTTATCCTATGAAAAATGGGAGGTTCTCTTATCTCTGTACCAACCCATCTTACTGCACGGTCTATTCTTGTGTGCCTTCTTGTGGAGACTTCATTTAATCTTTGTTGTCAATTCTCCAGACCTGTATCTGAGTCAGAAGCACATGATGTGGTGCTTCTCCAGCTGAGGACCCCATCTGCAGTTGGGTTAACATAATCTTCTTCATGCACGGTGGTTCTGTACAATTAGTTGATTTCCTCCAGATCTAAACATGTGGGTTATACAAACCTTTCTCCTTATTAAGGATCTAATGGCGTAATGACTCTGTAGTCACTTGATTCTCAAATTCCCAATCCAGTCCAAGAAATTTTGGATATGGTGTCCTTCCATCTACAATCTCTATTATTTCAAAGTCTGCCTTAGTGTGCACTCCATCCAATTCTACTGTCACACCCTTAAGCCTTCCAATTGGTAKAACTTTGTGTTTATTTGCTAACTTCAATTGAACATATGAATACCCTAGTGTGGGATCTCCCATACACTATTGTGTCTTTTTGGGTAACACATTTACTTCAGAGCCTAAGTCTAGTATAATATCCCCCATATTGAAATCTCCAATGTTGGCATTCAGTCTAAATTCTCTACTTGTCCTCCTTGTATGGAGGTGATTGACTATTTTCTTCTATAAATTCCCCTCTACCTCTGTGTTAAATATTTATAACATATTTTGCAACACTTTAACAGGTGATGGATCATTCAGCAGTTTAACACAGGATTGCAAAAAAGTATTTATGGTACTTACTTGTCCTGAATTTTGTGCTTCATTGGTGTGGTCCATTAATGAAGGAATCTCATACATTGGTATGTTCTGAGTATGTTGTGTAGCTAATGTAGATACAAAATCTTGTTTGAGAAACTCCTGTCTAACCTTCTTGAATGTTCCTTTTTCTTTCCGCGCATCAAACTACTTTTGTTTTTCTGTATTTTTCTTCACCCATTGGTGTTATGTTGGATCCTATATCACTACATCAGTTCCTGTATTAGAACCTCCTTGTGTGACTATGTTGATATTTATTCCATCATCCCTGGCTTCTGCAAAGATCCACTGAACATTCTGATTGTTATGGTTCCTATTTTCTTAAATATTTCCCAAAAGTGTTGGGCATTCCTATGTATCATGGTTTGTTGCATGACAGTACATACATGTCGTTGGTGGAAGTGGACTTTCCCTTGCATAGTGTCCTGGTTGTTGGCAGTTGTGGAATAATACTAGACCTCTTCCTCTTCCAAATCCTCCTCTACCTCGTCCTTCACCTATGTAGCCAGTTCGATCTCCTTGTAGTGTGTTGTATTGAGGCACCTGATTATACTGTGTGGGGTTATATTATGATTGTGTATTATTATATTGCAGTTGCATAGTGGTATACTTCTATTACACAGTGTTTTATGGAGGTGATCCCTCGTTAAACTGAGGTGCATCTTTCCCTGTAATCATTTCTTCCTACACCCTATAGGTATCTGAAGTTCTTTCCATCATCAGCTCCATTGTCCTACAATATTTATCATTATGGCCCACTGACTTGAAAAAATTGCAATATGAACTCTTGGGTAATTTCTAATACTTGTGCATCATGGGACAATGATATGGATCATGCCCATGTTTCTTATATATCTTGCACCATGGTCCTCCTATTGGAAAAGGGTTTGGTACTCATGTTGCCATATATTGCGTGAAAGTTGGGTATTTGTTCTTATGGTGTCCTTCTATCCTGCATGTGGTATACCAAACAACTTATCTTTTCTCTTTTCCTTTATTTTGGTTTAGTTGAAATGTAAGGTTCTTCATATCCTCCTTCAGCTCCTCTATTGCTAGATTGGTCTTCTGATATTGGTTCTCTTCCAGTTGTAAGGTTGTTTGTATATCCTCTACCTGAGTTTGAAACTTTTGTTGTCTCAATGGGTATTTCAAATGTGGTAACAATGAATTCACAAAGAGATTTTTATGTTACATGTCATTCATGACATACCTCAACTTACCCTTCAACCATTTGAACCTCTGATCAATCTCGCAAACAGACTCACCTAGTTTCTGTCTGATTTCAATCATCTCATTCATGTACTGATCTTCTAAACTAGGCTTTTGAAATTCATTTATCAATAGCTTCTTGACATATGAAATTGTACTTGTTGTTCCTGGTGAATTGTTTACAGCTAGGCTCATGTACCAATCCAGTGCATGGTCTCTTAGTGTGATAGCTAATAACGCAAGTTTTGTATCCTCATATGTGATCTGTGATCTGTGATCTGTTTTTCTTCCCATATCTTCTCGCAAATGAAAAATTCTTTTCAGGGTCCTCAGATGCCTCTCCCTGAAATTATGGTAACCTAATGGTGGGATCATGTCCTGCCATCTCTAACTGTGTTGAACTACTACCTCTACACGGTGTAGATATTTGACTACTACTTCTTGAATTGTCTCCACCAATTGTTGCTCCTTGTTTAGATGTACTTCTTGTTGTCTTTCTTCCACTAAAATTTGGTTGTCTAAATGGTGGTGTTATTTATGGTGTATTAGTTTCACATGGGCTTATGGGTTCCACACTGACACTAACATGGATGGGAGTTATTCCTTCTATTCCTTCCCTTGGACCATATTTTTTCCTTTCATATGTTGCACGCAGGATTTCCTCAATCTTATCCATAGCCCGAAGATCCTCTACCTCTTCTTCATCACTTTCCAAGCCCTCTATATTTTCTATGACTCTCTTCTTATTATTCATCTTATATTGGTAGGTTACTCCACTGTGCATCTTTCCAGTTGTTGTCATTATCTTCTTTCTCTGATATTCCTCCATCATGATTGGGTCCATGGCCTCCTCTTTCTTTCCCTTATCCATATCTTCCTCAATTTATCCACCTCTGTCAGTGCTTCCCCCCTCCCCTCATGCACATAAGGAATTTTAGTTTTCTTATTCCATATTCATCACACCGTTGTTATACAGTAACACCTTGATTGAATTATACAATGATATGATATACCTACCTTTAGGTCCTTTTAGAAAATCCTACTTTGTTGCGTTGTAAGACTTTGTGGTATCTACTCCAAATTTTGTGATAAACTCTACAACAATAGTGTCTAACCAAAATTCTATTACATGTGTGAATTTGTTGTGAACTTGTTGTAACTACACAATCTCCATAGGATTCTTCTCAAGCTATCTAATTCGATTTATAGGGTGGTTGTCTTTCAACCTCAATAGCCACTCCTATAACACATGTGGGAAATCACATAAAAATACCTCATGCAGGTCACTAAACACGTACTTGTCCAAATATTTTCATGGTGTTATATTAGGGTTTCTATTATCCTTTTGTGAAAATTCAAGCTCCTTTGTTATCAACCATCTTTTGATCTCCTCCTTCATTGGATTCCATGTTCTGAACATTCCCTTTTTATACCTTGATTCTTCACATGCTTCTTCTATGAATCCCATTCACTCAATCCCATGCATTTCTAGTTGGAAACGAAACCATTTGTTGGTTATTAATATCTCTAAATACTTCTTGGGATGACCCAATTTTAGATATGAACATGTTTCCAACAAAACCCTCTAAAACTATCGACCCTCTTGGTAAACCAGAAGGAAACACAACACACAGAATGTACTACGTAGCCTCACCCGAGATAGTTCTATGGGTGACTGCAATGCTTAGGTGCTTGCAGTCTAGGAATGAGTGGCGATATGGGATTGTAATTGATATTTCGTAGGCCTTAAAGATGATTACTCAATCTATTATTCTTAAGATCCATTCATCTGTTAAACCCTTGCATTCAATCTAATAGATATAGCTAGCGACATATGTATAAATCAATAATTAATAGGAATTAAATATGATCAAACATTAACAAAAAGTAAACATATATTCAGTCATCACACAGTACATAATTTTTTCCGTGGTTAACCCCCTCCTAGGCTACGTCCACAAACATCTGGCTTCTTAGGCTCTTTTATTTATAATTTTTGCAAAATATGGCACTGTGCACACTACAATTCTGATCATACAATCAAGACATAGGTTCCACAACCTTTGTGAGGCCAACTAGATCACACCAGGCTCCTCAGCCTGTGATCTAACCCTCAAGATCTAGCTACCTAACTCTTCTACAACTCAACAACTTACAAAAAGGTATCACAATAGTTTCTTACAATTCATAATTAACTTGGAACACACTTCCAACAAATAAAAACCACTCGGAACCCTGACCTAGACCTCCTAGGTTCATATTTATAGTAGTTTACAAGTTTACCAGCCATTACAATCTCTTACCAAAACCTTGACCCTAACATTGTTAGGTTTTCCTACTTGTGCATCTTGCATGCTTTCCTCCTTTACATGCGGATTTCCCTTGCACGTGCTACTTTTCTTACCATTTGTTCTTCTCCATAATTGGGCCTTACCTTACCAAAATTGGGTATTTCCTCAAAATAGGCCTACACCCAACAAGGAGGTAGCATTCAAAGAATCCAAGAAGAAAAAGACACAAAACAAGAAAAATTCAAAACTAGATTGCAGTTGCAACGATGATTCAAAGGAATATGAAGAAGTGGAAAACTTTGCAAGGAAGTTAAAAACATGAATCAAAGAGTACAAAGGTATGCTTCCATTGAAATTTTTTAATTGTGATGGTATTGATCATTTTTCTTCTAAATGTCCTTATGCTAAGAATAAAGGTAACAATGAAAAAGAAGATCCTAAGAAGAAAAATAAAAATAAAAAAGGAGATAAGAGAAGGGACAAAAAGAAATTCTTCAAGAAAAGTTTCTACTCAAAGGAAGACAACTCTTCATTAGACAAGGATGATGATAGTGGCAATGATTCAGAAAGAGTACTCTTCATGGTAGTAGAATATGATGAAGAATATTCTGAAGAATAAGGTGAAGTCGATCTCAAAGCATAATTAATCATTTCCTTAGAAGAACTAGGGAAAGAGAGAAAGAAAATCAAGTCACTCAAGGCAGAGTTAAAGAAGAAAGAAGTGTCTCAAAATTCCAACTCAAAATAAATCAAGAAGATAATAACAAAGTTAAAAATCTAGGTAGAAGAAGGCAGAAGGATTGAAGAAACACTCAAAAATCAATTAGAATATAACAAGAAGATGTTTGAAATATTGGAAGCATAAATAGTCACCTTAAGAAAAGATCTTCATAAGAAATATATGCAACAGATTAGCACCATAATATTGGATGAGATCATCAGCAGTCAAAGGCCACACTATGATAGATATGGGCTAGGATATAACCAGATGCATAATGAGAAAGGTTCGAGCTCCAAGAAGACAAAACATGAAGCAAAAAAAATCATCTATATAGAAATAGTCATAGGCACTCAAGAAGAAAAACAGAGAGGAACTGGACCACCTAGAATATTCATAACATAGAACCAATAGTCAACAACATCTCAAGAAGAAGAAGGCTTCAGAAGGGAAACACCATTTAGAAGATCCCCTACATCGAGGTATCAAACTATTTTTCTTGTTTTATGCTATTCTTGTAACAATTTTAGTCACACATTTGTAAATTGTTGAGGCTATCCAAGAAAAAAAGCAACTATGAAGGATATTCAAATAGAAGTTATCTCAGAAAGTCACATGAAGCACGAAATAGAAATCACAAAAGTTTTTCTTCACTAAGTAATGAAATAGAGTGTTATAAGTGCAACAATTTTGGACACATTGCCAAATATTGTAAACTGATTGTTCCTCCAAAGGAACCAAAGAATAATATTAGCAGTCATAAACAAGAACCACAATGAATATGGAGAAAAACGTAGGATCAATTCAACACTGAAGAATGATTGTTTTCTCTACAAGAGAAACAAAAGAAAAGTGGGTGGTATGTTGACAATATAGGTTTGAAGCATATGGAAGGTGACAAGAACAGGTTTTTGACCCTGAATCTTCTACAAATCCCATTCACTCAATCCCATGCACTTCTAGTTGGCAACGAAACCATTTTTTGGTTATTAATATCTCTAACTACTTCTTGGGATGACCCAATTTCAGATCTGAACATGTTTCCAACAAAACCCTCTAAAACTATCGGCCCTCCTGGTAAACCAGAAGGAAACACAACACACAGAATGTACTGCGTAGTCTCACCTGAGATAGTTCTATGGGTGACTGCAATGCTTAGGTGCTTGCAGTCCAGGAATGAGTGGGGATATGGGATTGTAATTCATATTTCATAGACCTTAAACTGATTACTCAATCTATTATTCTTAAGATCCATTCATGTGTTAAACCCTTGCATTCAATCTAATAGATCTAGCTATCCACATATGTATAAATCAATAATTAACAGGAATTAAATATGATCAAACATTAACAGAAAGTAAACATATATCCAATCATCACACAATACACAATTGTTTTCGTGGTTCACCCCCTCCTGGGCTACGTCCAAAAACATCTGGCTTCTTAGGCTCTTTTATTTATAATTTTTGCAAAATATGGTGTTGTGCGCACTACAATTCCGATCATACAATCAAGACATAGGTTCCACAAGCTTTGTGAGGCCAACTAGATCACACCAGGCTCCTTAGCCTATGATCTAACCCTCAAGATCTAGCTACCTAACTCTTCTACAACTCAACAACTTACAAAAAGGTATCACAACAGTTTCTTACAATTCATAATTAACCTGGAACACACTTCCAACAAACAAAAACCACTCGGAACCCTGACCTAGACCTCCTAGGTTCATATTTATAGTAGTTTACAAGTTTACCAGCCATTACAATCTCTTACCAAAACCCTAACCCTAACATTGTTAGGTTTTCTTGCTTGTGCGTCTTGCATGCTTTCCTCCTTTACATGTAGATTTCCCTTGCACGTGCTACTTTTCTTACCAGTTGTTCTTCTCCATAATTGGGTTTTACCTTACCAAAATTGGGTATTTCCTCAAAATAGACCTGCACCCAACAAGGAGGCATCATTCAAAGCATCCAAGAAGAAAAATACACAAAACAAGAAAATTTCAAAACTAGATTGCAGTTGTAACGATGATTCAAAGGAATATGAAGAAGTGGAAAATTTGGAAGGAAGTTAAAAAGAGGAATCAAAAAGTACAAAGGTATGCTTCCATTGAAATTTTTTAATTGTGATGGTATTGATCAGTTTTCTTCTAAATGTCCTTATGCTAAGAATAAAGGTAGCAATGAAGAAGAAGATCCTAAGAAGGAAAATAAAAATAAAAAAGGAGATAAGAGAAGGGACAGAAAGAAATTCTTTAAGAAAAGTTTCTACTCAAAGGAAGACAGCTCTTCATTAGACGAGGATGATGATAGTGGCAATGATTCAGAAAGAGTACTCTTCATGGTAGTAGAATATGATGAAGAATATTCTGAAGAAGAAGGTGAAGTCAATCTCAAAGCATAATTAATCATTTCCTTAGAAGAACTAGGGAAAGAGAGAAAGAAAATCAAGTCACTCAAGGCAGAGTTAAAGAAGAAAGAAGTATCTCAAAATTCCAACTCAAAATAAATCAAGAAGATAATAAC
>JASDQU010945138.1:35276-49227 GCA_032191745.1 Picea mariana
CCTATGCCAAGAATAGAAGCAACTATGAAGGATATTCAAATAGCAGTTATCTCAGAAAGTCACATGAAGCACGGAATAGAAATCACAACAGTTTTGCTTCACTAAGTAATGAAATAGAGTGTTATAAGTGCAACAATTTTGGACACATTGCCAAATATTGTAAACTGATTGTTACTCCAAAGGAACCAAAGAATAATATCAGTAGTCATAAACAAGAACCACAACGAATATAAAGTAGGATCAATTCAACACTGAAGAATGATTGTTTTCTCTACAAGAGAAACAAAAGAAAAGTGGGTGGTATGTTGACAATGTAGGTTCGAAGCATATGGAAGGTGACAAGAACAAGTTTTTGACCTTGAAGAAGGAACGAGATGGATCAATTTCATTTGGAAATTATAACTTAGCTAGAATAATAGGTAGAGGCATAGTCAATCTTGGAAGAAAATATTCTGAGGAAGAAAATTTTCTATTGGTCGAAGATATGAAGCACAATATTCTAAGTGTCAGTCAAATGTGTTATCCAGGACACAAAAAAAAAAATTGACTCAGAAAAATGTGAAATAAGAAAAGAAGGATTGGGAAAATTGGTGGCTACAACTAGAAGAACCCCAAACAACATATATGTCTTGAATGATATTGGAAGGGGAAAATGTTTCTTAGGAAAGGAAAATGAAATTTGTCTCTAACACAGAAGGATGGGCCACATAAACTTTGATGGCCTTATCAAAATCAGCAGAAAGGAAGCAGTGACAGAAATTCCTGAGATCTCAAAACCAGCAAATGCTCTATGTCGGCATTGTCTACAAGGAAAACAAACCAGGAACAAGCTCAAATCAAAAGAGTACTCCACGAAAAAATCRTTGGATATTGTACACTGATTTATGTGGACCTACGAGAATGAAKGGATTAAATGGAAAACAATACTTTATGCTACTRGTTRATGACTACATMAGAATAATTGYAGTTTTCTTACTCAGGAAAAAGTCAGAGGCATTCAAACACTTCWAGATATACAAAKATATGGTTGAAATYGATATGGACTWGAAAATCAAGTKCTTAAGATCATACAATGGARGAGAKTTTTCATCAAAGKATTTTATGGATTTCTATGGTGARCATGGAATAYAGAGACATTTCTCRGMAATCAGGRCACCTTAGMAAAATGGAGTGTTTAAAAGGAAGAATGGAACAGTRCATKAAATGGCCAGAACTATGTTGAAAGATTCCAATTTGAGTGACATTTATTGGGCACAAGYAGTACATACAATAGTTCACATATTGAATAGAGGAATGCTCAGAAGTAACAGTGATAAGACTCCATGTGAGTATAGAAAGGAAGACTAAAAAATGTGAAGCATTTCAGAGTATTTAGAAGCAAATGTTATATCAAAAGAGAAGATGGCAGGCTTGGAAAATTTGACTCTCGATTTGATAAGGGAATACTATTTGGGTATTCAAGAAAAAGAAAAGCATATAAATTATTTAGTCCAAGACTCAATAGAATCATGGAAAGTATCAATGTAACGATTGATGAGAAAGGCATACGAAAGGACAAGGAAGGAAGCAAAAACTCAGAAGAGAAGGATGATGAGGAATATATAACAGAAGAATAAGTAGAAGAAGAAGAGAATCTAGAAGAAGAACAAGAGGAATATGATCAAAAGATACCTCCCAAGAAACCTAGACGACGATTACAAAAAAATTATCCACCATACCAGATTATTGGGAGTAAATATGCAGGACTTGAAACTCGAAGAAGAATACTTTCACATGAACAACAACACCTAGAATTGTTATATATAGTTGAACCCAATAGTTTTGAAGAGGCCAACAAGAATGAACATTGGATCAAGGCTACAGATGAATAATTGAATCAGATAGAGAAGAATGACACATGGGAACTAGTTCCAAGACCAAAGAACAAGAACATGATTGGTACAAAGTGGGTTTTCCAAAAAAAACTGAACTAGGATAGACAGGTAACCATAAAAAAAGCAAGGTTAGTATGCAAAGGATACACTCATATTGAAGGAATATATTTTGAAGAGACCTTTGCCTCGATTTCCAGGATGGAAGAAATCACATTGATCTTAGCCTACGCATGCTACAAAAGAGTCAAGTTGTATCAAATGGATGTAAAATACACCTTTTTGAATGGAGAATTAGAATAAGAAGTATAGATCGAACAACCTTAAAGGTTTCTACTATCAAAGAGGGAATATTATATCTACATGTTGAAGAAAGCATTGTATGGACTCGAACATGCACCGAGAGCATGGTATTCAAGATTGGACAAGTATCTACAACAACAAGGATTTAGGAAAAGTAATGCAAACAAAAATCTCCACATAAAAGTGGATCGAGACAATATATTGATAATTGAAGTTTATGTAAATGATATTATCTTTTTAAGCGATGATGACAGGATGAGTCAGAAGTTTTCCAAAGACATGCAGAATGAGTTTGAAATGTCTTTTCTCGGTGAGTTGACTTTCATTTTGGGATTATAGATATGTCAGTGTGATAAAGGTATTTTCATCTCCCAGACCAAGTATATCAGATAAATTCTAAAGAAGTTTGGAATGTAAGAATGCAAACCCATAAGTAATCCTATGCAGACCAGTTGCAAGTTGCAGCATAAGGAAAATGAATCTAAGGATGCATATTAGAGACTCTACATATCAATGATTGGAAACTTACTTGTGACATTGTCAAGACCATATGTGATGTAAGAAGTTGGACAGGTTGTGAGATTTCAAGGCAACAAAATATTTTGTACTATGGTATATTCCAAAAGGGAATGATCTATATTTGGTAGCCTACACAGATGCATATTGGGAAGGTATCATTGATGATAGAAGAAGTACAAGTGGAGAATATTTATACATGGGTGAGTGTTTGGTATAATGGTTGAGAAATAAATAGTCATCAATATCATTTTCCATAGTAGAAGTAGAATATATTACAGCAGCATCATGTTGCACTCAAGTTCTCTAGATGAAGAAGACTTTGCAGGATATACAGGTGGAATATGACTAGACTATTTTTATACTATGTGATACCACCAGTGCTATCGGTATCTCCAAGAATCTAGTAATGCATTCCAAGGCGAAGTACATTTTGATCAAGTTTCACTTTCTACAGAAACAAGTTACAAGGAATAACATCAAGCTAGAGTAAATTGGGACAAAAGAGAATATTGCAGATATCTTCACTAAACCTCTTCTGAGGGACAGATTTGAATATCTTCGACAGAAACTTGGATTAGTTTCTTCCCCATAGTGATCCACATGACATCAGGCATAATAAGACAAGGGGAGAAAATCATAATACTTGAAGAATCCAAGTAAAGAATATTTTGAATGCTTTTCATATACATCATATATTTACACGAGGAAGCACCATGAAAAGAAATCATAGGCTTGTAGATAGGGAGAGTATCCCCAAGGACAATCACCTTTTGACATTAATTTAAAATGGGGAGAGGAAGAACATATGCAAGGAAACAAAGAGGAAGAATAGATGCAAGGAAACAGAGAGAAAGAACAGAATCATGGAGACAGGGGGAGTGATGGTCACAAGGGGAGTATGAGTGGGAGCATAAGTGTTCCCATGCCATCAATGTTGCCATCAATGCCAAAGGGAGATATTGTTGGCAATTAGTTGTCATTGATTTTAACAAGTAGTGTTTTTCATTGCAGTCAACAGATGTCATGGGTGTATTTGGAGAAGTCTCCAAAGTGGTCCCCTTATGGCATATCTCTAAGCATGGCCCTCATGGMATATAAATCCCTGAAGGTGTGGTCATGTGACCCATAGTTGATCCAGGGAAATGGTCATGAAGGACAATGTAAATGTAGATAACTCACTCATGGATGGATATTCCTCATTATATCATTTACAATGATAGGTGGTAYSCYACGTGGTTCCTCCCRGTTGAGGAKTTATGAGGTCATGAAGTTGGAAGCCCCAAAGATGGGTTACAAATCCCCTAGTTCATTACAAGACAAATAATGAAAGGGTTAAGTGGTTGTAACAAGAAAACCCTAAAGCAAGGAAATCGGCTACTTAGAAAAAGTAAATACACCTCAAGGAGTCTTTCATAAGTACAATTCACATGCATCTCTATTGATTATCTATCTTGTGAAGAACTTTTGGTCTATTGGCAAATCAGAGGTTTAGTCTGAGGTAGCAAGTTTGAGGGTGCGAAGGAAATTCAAAGGTGAAAGTATTGGAGTTGCAGGAAATGTGGGTAACCCTAGTTTCTAATGTATCTTTGGGTTACATGTCAGAAGGGTGCATATGTACGTGGGCTACAGAGGAGAAAAGTGTGGATATTTGTAGGAAGTAGTGGAGGAAGTTGTGGATCTATGAAAATATTATGAAAGGGTGTGAAGTGATGCTTGTACCATATTTTTAATTCTCGAGTTGGTTTACTCATATGTCATATGATACAAAAGAGTGTCTACAGGATCAAAGGTATGGTTTTATGTATTTATCATGGATGATATGGAACATGCTTGAGGCATGTCTTGGAGGCCCTTTTTGGTGTATGGTTGCATATGGTTCAGGTCCATGTTTTGGTATCATTAATAGATGCTTGAGACATATCCTTGGTATATTGTATATGGTTGTTATTGTTCATTGTTATAGGCACATCTTTATCATATTGGAAAAATTTTGAGGTTTATTTTATGGTATACGGTATGATGCATTCTTGGGGTACATTGTGGTACATGGTTTGGACACTTGATGTTGATATGGTCTATATGAGAATATATATCAGTGACAGGGACAGTGACAGGTGGATGGTTCAGTATCAGTGGAAGTGACAGGTTGATAGTGGCAGTGATTGTGGAAATGACAGGATAGTCTACATTTATAGTTTAGGGTGGTAGGATGGGGCAAGGAAAGGGGGTTGTAGCCTCTTTCCTATTAGTTCCAGAGAAAATTTGGATTTGGAGCTTCCTTCAGGTTGGAGCCTAAGAATTAGGGAGTTGTAGCCTCCTTCTGGTTGGAGCCAAAGAATTTAGGGAGTTGTAGCTTCCTTCAAGTTGGAGCCTGTAAATAGGGGGTCGTAGCCTCCTTCTAGTTGTAGCTAGAGAAATTGGATTTTGGTGCTGCCAATGAATGTATTATTTTGATATATAAGAAAATCATTATGTGGTTTTCTCCCATTTGGGTTTCCACGTAAATTCTGGTGTATCGTGTTTCTGTGGATGTCAATTATGCTCTGTTGATTTATATTTCTCATGATATATTGATGATACACTTTTAATTATGTTAATGATTACATATTTTGGTTAAAAGTGATAATAAAGTGCTCATATTGATTCAACCCCCCCCCCCTCAGTATTCCAACAGAATGAAGAAGAAGATGATTCAGATGACTTGACTAAATTAGGTGAAGAGGTGGAACAACCAACCATGGTTGTAAGGAGGTTTGAATGAATAAGAAAACAAGTCAAAAGGAATATTCTAGCCGAATTTCATTCCGCATTTATTTTAACTACCACTAATGAGGAGCCCAAGTCGGTCAGGGAGGAAGTCGACTCAATAGAGGGTAGACCCTGGAAGCACACCATGGTCAAAGAGATGGAATCCTTGCATAAGAATAAGACATAGGATTTATTTGAATTACCTAGCGAAAGAAATATCATTGGAAGCAAGTGGGTATTCAAGAAGAAGATGAACGCAAGAGGTCAAGTCGAGAAATTCAGAGCTCAAATAATAGAAAAAGGATATTCCCAAGTCAAAGGAGAGGACTTTGGTGAGATTTTTTCCCCTGTTGCAAAATTAACTTCCATTAGAGTACTAATGTCTCTGGCTGCAACATTTGATCTGAAAATAGAACAGATGGATGTGAAGACAACATTCCTACATGGGGACCTGGAAGAATAAATTTACATGAAATAGCCTAAAGGATTTATAGGGATTTATAGTAAATGGAAAGAAATATTTGGTGTGTAGATTGAAAATATCCCTTTATGGTCTAAAAAAATCACCAAGGATGTGGTATCAAAAGTTCAACACATACATCCTTATTTTAGGATTTGTGAGAAGCAAAGTTGATCACTACATATATTCCAAGGAATAAGGGGGGTACTTAATATATGTAGCATTGTATGTCGACATCATGTTGATGATCGGAAACAACATGGATGCAATAAATGAGGTGAAGAAGAAGAAGTTATCCTCTAATTTTGACATGAAGGATCTCGGTGCAATGAAATTCATTCTGAGAATGGAGATTAGAAGAGATCAAGTAGCTAGAAAGATTTGGTTGAATCAAAAGAATTACATTGAAACAGTTTTGAAACATTTCAAGATGCAGGATTGCAAACCTGTAAAGGTGCCAATTCTAGTGGGAGCAAGGCTAACTGGTGAACAATGTCCAAAGACATAGTAATAAATAGAGGAAATGGCATGTGTCCCCTATGAAAGTGTTATTGGTAGTATAATGTATGTGATGGTTTTCACTTGACCAAACATTTCCTATGCAGTGGGAGTGTTCAAAATATACATTTTGACACCTAGAAAGGAGCAATGGACAGTTGTCAAGAGAGTATTCAGGTATTTGTGTGGTACAAAATATTGTGTTATATGATACCAAGGGAAACCTGGAGATGATAGTAAAGTAGGTGTACATGTCTTTGTTGACACCAATTGATCTGGAGATCTAAATCAAGGAAGGTTGACCAGTGTATATGTGTTCAATATGTTCAGTGCAGAAATCATCTGGAATAGTAAGCAACATGTGGTTGTATCCTTTTCAACAATAGAAGTTGAATACATGGAAGGCACTCATGGAAGAAAAAAAGCAATATGGTTGCAATGACTATGTTCAAGGATCGGTTTGAGCATAGATCTATGAAGATAAGTTGTGATAGTCAAAGCACATTTATGGTAAAGAACCTAGCTTATCATTCAAAGACTAATCATATTTATGTACAATACCATTTCATGACAGACATGGTGGAAAACAACAAGGTGTTGTTGGATAAAGTAGACATGTTAGAAAACATAGTAGACTCTTTGACCAAGACTGTGAGTATTGTGAATTTCTCTTGGTTCAGAGAGGAAATGGGAATTGCTTCCCTGGGTATGTGAATAGAAGTTCAGGAAACTCTCGATTCAACAAAGAAGACAACAAGTGGGAGAATGTTGGGTTGTTATATTCTTTGCAATGAAAGTCAAGTCAAGGTGGATGGACTGGGATTGAAAGTCGTAGGTTGAGGTGATATAAAACAAGTCGAAGATGTAAACCAACAAGAGGTTTATAGGTGTTTGTGTGGAAACTGACTGAAGACCAAATGAAGGTCAATTGATAATCTAACTAGTATTTGATTGTAACAAAAACTCGAAATTCGCAAGATTTGTAGACAATGATCTGCGTGGATCTATAACTATTTTTGGGTGCCTTTATTTAGGGTTTTTCCTAATATAAATAATATAAATAGGGTGTGTTGTAATGTTTTAAAATCTAATCATTGAATAATATTTATATCAATATTAGATGTTCATGTTAATCTTTAGCAGTAGGTTCTTGGTCATGTATATGTAAGTCGAATTGGATACAAGGTTGTCCTTGTGTAAAGAAAAGGGGTATGGTGTAGATTTTTTCTTAGGTGTAAACCAAGGTTAGGCATGTATACTTATATTCTGAATGAATAATACAACAAGAGAGAAATATGCCCATGAATGTTGGTTTTCCCGTTCAAGTTTACAAGGTAAAATCTATGTGCATTGTGTGTTTTCTTTGTCATTTATTTTATAGATTAARTCTTTCTTCCTCTCTTCTGTAAAGTTTAGCATGGAATTATGTTTTCCTGAAAGAAAAGGTGTTATCATGAATCATACCTTCTAATTTATAATACATAAATAATCAAGTAACAAGTTAAATTGTAGAATCGTGATACCAATTATTTCCATATTGTGGATTTGATATGATTTGTGTGTTGACAGTAAATATAAGTAAAAAAATGAATATAATCAAGAGTGTTGAAGTCCACTATAGGTATTCTAAAAATGTATAAGGAAATTAATTGCAAACACGTGTTTTCTACTTAAAAACCCTTTTATACTTTAGAAATTGTTTTTCTTGGTTTTTCAATTGATATGCACCAGATCTCCATGAATAAAATCACTTTTTTTCATCTTTCATATGTTTAATACTCAAACCAGGCATCATGAAAAATAAAAAGTATCCATGTTAATGATTTTGATCAACGTCCAATGTTTTGTTTTCCATTTAGAGAGACATCTGACTTTATTTCAAAATGCCTTCCTTTTTTTTTTCTTTTCCCCGATCTTCACTCCCAACTAGCAATTTTTGATCAAAAGAGACTCCCAACTAGCAATTTACAATCTTTATCTTTTGACTAACTTGCAACATTTTTAGGCCTAAACAAATCTCTCTCTCTTTATCTATCATGATAGGTGGTCTAGATAAATTATCGGGATGACCTTCCTAGAGATATTATTCATAGAACGGAATCCCATGCTAGAAAATGATTTCTCGTTTATTTTTTGTTCAAATAGCACCCAACAATCCATACAACATTGATATTCATTTTTGGTATATTGTATCCTTGTAAAGTATAAAGAAAATAACAATCTTTTAAGATTCATGCATGGAAACACTATATGCAAATTATTCTGAGTAATTGTCATTTTCTCCAAAAACGAGGGATTAAAAAAGCCCAGTATATGTTCAACTAACAACAACTTCTATCTTTGTTTTTTGTAAATTTCAAGTAGTTATATGGAATAAGGAACTTCCTCCTTTGAAAATAAAAACATTTATTCAAGCTCTTGTGCTCCCTTCTTTAAGATGTGTCATCCTCATAGAAATACAACCTAGTAACCATTAATTAATACAACTTTATATTCTCAATGATATTATAAATATCATTTCAACCTCTATCTTTCTACAATGCTTATAAACCAACCGAGATAGAGGTATGCTTTAAAACACAATCATAAATCCCTTGGAAAATATCACCAATTTCCTTCTAAATTAATCATAATAACTACATCACTTATCCACTCGAGCTAATGTAACTGACCACAAMACTCATCCCTACAATTTCTTCCAAAGTATATCAAAGGTACCCATATTCAAAGGGGATTTAAATACCTTTATATATTTACTTTCACATTCTTTGGTTGATCTTCGAGTAGGTCGAAATATTTTAAATATAAAAGTAAAGAATGAATTCCTCAAGGATATAGATTCTTAGTCTTTTGATTTAACAACAACAAAAAATGCAACAACAATGGAATATTTCCTTCAAAGATCATACAACCAAACAATGACATTTCCTTCGATCAACCATGATATTTCCTTCAAACAACAATTCAATTCTTATGCTTCTATAATGAGGGAATTTTCTTCCACATATATTAAGTAGCATGCACATAAGTAGCAATAATATCTACCTCTAATTCTCAATCCAAACAAATGCTACAACAATATTTTCAAATCAAAGAGTATTAAAGAAATGGAAGATACAACTCTCTAAACACTAATCAAAATTGCTTCTTTCAAAAATATAAATCGTAGAATGGTAGATCAGGGAAAGAGACACAAGATATCTCATTTTGAGACTAATCCACCAAGTATTGAGTGGTATGTAAGTTTTCTCTTTGTTGAAATTACAAACCAACCAACACAACGATCTCTAGACCCGCAATGAGAAAAAAATTCATGATCTTAAGGAAAAAAATTACAATCGATGAATAACAGAGGAATGCCTAGATAAAGAGGGTGACTTTCATGGGTGACTTCACATCACTTAACTCGTACTCTATCTCTCGCGTGATTTTCAAAACCAACCAAGTGGAGGAACAAATCAACAACTAAATAAGGAGTTATAACTCACTTGTAACATTTATTTGTAGAAAATTAACTCTCCTAGCAAGGTTTCCACACTTAGGAGATAGACATACTAATAAATTGACATCCATAAAGAATTCTTGTGTAGTTATATAATAAAACCTCTACATCGATCCCACAATTCATACATGAAGAATCTCAAGAAATCTTCATAGAATTTCTCTAAATATGGCGCCCTCACTCTTAATAATGTAAAACCAAACTAATCACTAAGTCAATGGTATTAAAAAATTAATATGTCCTCCATTCACACATAGTTTGGACCTATATAATAGTTATTATTGTCGGTGTAAGGAGGCTACTCAAAACCTCCTTGTAATAATTAGACAATGAGTAATTGAAAATAATAACACAATTTAGGGATCAACTCTAATAATCAATTAACATGTGAATGCATTAGTTTCTATCATTTGCATGAAACATTCAAACATGCAGATTGTATCAAAAGTGTAGTCCATGGACAATGTTTGTGAGGAGATGTTGTATATCATCTAGTGATGGAAGCATTACCCAGAAGACCTAGACGGCTATTTCCAAAAGTTTGGTTGAATATATCTTATTAAGAAAGAAAAGATCGTTTACAATGATAAGCAAAGGAACCAAACAACTTTCAAAGTTTGAGTTATTAAAATTCTTATTACTTTGAAACTCTCATGTATTATCCTTTTTAAGTCTTCCATGTCTTCCAACTTTCTCAAGTCTTCCAGATATAGGAATTTCTAGGGTTTCACCATTTGTCTAAAAAATGAATATCTCAAGATTAATGATAGGGTTTTGATGTTGCACAATAGGACACACCTTCAACTGAACAGGTACAACCAAAAACAAGATCTCAACATTGAAAAAAGCATTCAATCCCCTAGATCAGACACCAAGTAAAATGATAATCCATCTGCAGGTTTCATTGGAGTGAAGTTTGCAAGATGATAAAAATAGGGTGGATAGGTGAAAATGACGATGATGACTAAAAATTGACAATTAGATCATGTCTTCGATATGATTCAGGTCTTGTTTAGATCTAGGATAGAAACCATACTCGCATGAAACCTTACTGGAGATATGCAAGAACCATTATGCTTAACGCTTGTTTAAGAATGCTAAAGAAATAGTATATGCTTTTCTGTGTAGGGATTCAAGGAGGGAGGTAAATCGTCAAGTGGTTAAGATGCAAGAGACTGTCGATGCCATAATTGGAGGATATCAGATCAACATAGAGCCCCTAGGTATTAAAACCATGAAATATGACCATGACCATAAACATTAAACCGGAATCTAGGTTCTGGGAGCCAAAAAAATTGATAAGGAAAGTACTAACATTGCTACCTAGCTAAAAATAGGTGAAATTTCACAAATGMAAAATTCACATATACTATATCAAATTCTAGGGCTTTATCACGTTCTTTATTATGAATGATTTATAATTATTTATTGTGAAGGATTCCATTAGGGTTTGTAAATGTAGTTGCATATATAAAACTAAGCATGTGAGAAACACTGCCCTAAAAAGTGGTAGAAGGAATAGTCAAGAAAATCTAGTTTTCGAACCATACCGGAAATGCCAACTTATGCTTCCTCTTCATATTCCATATTAAATGGAATAGAATGGAGATCCATGTGCATTGTGATGGTGATGATGAATCATCCTCCACTTCAATCCAATATCACCAATGTAAATTCCACATAATTCATTGACACTATGGAATCAAACCACAATCCTTGGTTATTCCAACAACAAGGATCAAGCATACTACATTGGCCTCCTTGTCCAACTTCAGTTTGCTTGGAATTTCACCTGATTAGACTGCATAAGTAGATCTATATTTCTTGATTTTATCATCTGTGTATTCTATAGTGTAATGTGTCAATCAAATTTTGAATTCAAATATTATACACTCAAATCCTTTCATTAGCGTGATCTTCCTAGATGAACACAAATTGGGATGTCTTATTTTTTTTTTTTTAGATCTAACACCATTTCAGTTGGTTTTCTTCACAAATACATTCCAATCTAAAATTGGCCTACTTCAATGTCCTAGATATAACTATTGACATATACTTTCATAGATATAACATTCAAATTCTAAATGAACCAATTAACTCTCCAAGAATGGCAAATTGAACATTTAATTTTGAATAGAATTGAGAAGGAAATACACAAGTTGATGGGTATCACAGAGTGTGGTGTGTTGTGTGTTGGAAARTCCATTTATTTGATMTTTAATAAAGAGAATAGCATTTGAAACTTAGACCTAAACCATATCTATKTCATTGATAACCAAATCCCTTTGTTGGAATATTCACCAATACTAAGAGGGGGAGGGGGTGTGTTGGACAGGAATTTTGGATAATATTTTAAGGAAAATCCTAAATATGGAAGATATGCACAACAGAAGGAGAAAGAAGATAAGGTAGGAGCGTAGTGTGAAGTAGAGGCATATACAGCCTTGGAAGTGCACAGTAAAAGCATACTTAGCATAGAATAAAGCAGGAGAATAAAGCAGGAAGATAAAGTGGGAGAAAAGGAAGGATAGCATTTTGGCATGCCAAAAGTAGCATGCAAACGCAAAAGTAGGAAAATCCAGCCCAAACAACACGTCAACATGAGTGGTCATGAGTCAGAATGAGTTATAATAGGGTTTTTGGGAATAATCAAATTAGGGTTTTGAGCCCTAGGGTCCATGTATAAATATGTAATGGGTTGGGAAGATAGGGTTCTTATATGTTTTTCCCTATTCTAGTTGGTTCATTTGAGAGGAGAGTGAGAGAATAGAATGAGAATGAGAGGGTCTATGTTTGAGTGTTAGGAAGAATTTGCAGAGAGAGGCTTTCACTGTAGAGCAGCTAGGCAAGATGAAGGAAAAGATAACATGATATCTCTATTGTAAGCGCAGTGCACAAGCCTAAGATGATTACAGAAAGCATAATAAAGAAGCCAGTCATTGTGGGCGTATCCCAAAGCTGGGTGAACCACGTTAATTACTGTGTTTACTTGTGTTTTATGTGATTGATCATGAATGTTCTCCTTGTGCATGTTAGACTAGATATGTTTACTATATGATCATTGCATAATAGTTATGATTGTTACAACAAATAGTTTGTGTTGCAATCTGCAGTATAATGGTATTATGTAATTGAATTCACTAAGTAACCAAGGAAGAAAAAATACAAGATAATGTGCACAAATTAGATAAGTAAGAATCAATAAGACGATCGCCTCCCATCCCCTCGCGCTTGTAAAAACTTGGTTCCTTCAGCCCCAATAGATGCCTCGGATGAGACTTCACTTGCATGCAAGTGATGTCAAAAGGCTCAGTGTTTGAAGGATTTTTTTCTTTAAGATAACTTAAACCTAGGTCTTACAACCGCGTGCCAACAAATGGTTCTGTTGTCGAGACCTAGATTCTATGATTGAAAGAATGTTTTGGAGGCCGACTAAGAAAGAGATCTGAGAATGGCTAGAAGGGAAGGAAACATAATTTTCAAGAAAATATAATATAAACCCTTGGATGAGTGACAAGAAATAGATGCAAAGGTGTTGGACACACCTACCACACTTAGAGGGGGGGGTGAATGAGTGTGGGGCTCTTTTTCCAAAACTTCCCTCTTGCACAAAAACTCATCAATTAGCACTCAACATTTATTCATTACCCATTGTTGTCATTTATAACCAGTTAGATGTGAGCACATATCAGCAACATATATCAGCAATATATCATCAACAAGTCATCACCACAATGAACACAAAGAACACAAGATGTATGTACAATTTTCTTTTTATTACGGACTACAATCCTTGGGGTTTATCAGCAACAACTGAATAGAGTACAACTCTACAAGAGCACCAGCTCTATATGAAAGACTCAGCTTGCATTCTTAGCATCAACTGAGATGAGGCAACAATCCTCAACAGATATCAATATGTACCATAAGCAAGAGCATCAACCATGCACCAACCTATGCCATAAACAAGTGCATCAACCATGCACCAACCTGTAATCAACCTGTACCATAAACAAGTGCATCCAACCATGTACCAAGCTGTACCAATCA
>JASDQU010945140.1:6434-33588 GCA_032191745.1 Picea mariana
CTTGATTCTATGTGACAACCAGAGCGGCATAAAGATGACAGAGAATCATGTATTCCACGACAGGTCGAAGCACATAGAGATCCGTTATCATTACATACGTGACATGGTGCAGAGAGGAGCCTTAAAGCTCCAGTACATTAGCACGGATGAACAGGTTGTTGATGTGTTGACCAAGCCACTATCTCGTATAAAGTTTGAGTACTTTCGAGATAAGCTTGGTATAGTCCGAAAGGACCCTCCTCGAAAGGGGGAGTAGATGTTGTGATGAGACATCTCTTGCTTCTGACTTGATGGTTGTGACGTAAAGCTAGATGATGTGATATGACTAGTACTGTGCTTCTAGCTGGATAGCTGTGATGTAAAGCCAGTCTAGTATCCTACTTCCGATCTGATGGTTGTGACGTAAAGCAGGATGAGTACCTTGCTTCCGACCTGATGGTTGTGACATAAAGCAAGATGATGTGTGACAAGTACTATGCTTCCAGTTGTATAGCTGCGACGTACAGCAAGTCTAGTTCTCTGCTTCCGACCTGATGGTTGTGACGTAAAGCAGGATGTGTACCTTGCTTCCGACCTGATGATTGTGACGTAAAGCAAGATGATATGATGAGACTAGCAGAGAGCTTCCAGCTGGATAGCTGTGACGTAAAGCCAGTCTAGTATCCTGCTTCCGACTTGATGGTTTTGATGTAAAGCAGGACGAGTATCTTGCTTCCAGCTTGAGTCCTGTGACGTAAAGCAAGACGATGAGATGAGACTAGTACTCTACTTCCAGCTTGATAGTTATGACGTAAAGCCAGTCTAGTATCTTGCTTCCAACCTAAGTGTTGTGACATAAAGCAAGACATTGAGATGAGACGAGTACTGAGCTTCCAGCTTGACAGTTGTAACGTAAAGCCAGTCTTGTATTATGATGAGCCAGCCTTTTGCTGTGATGATGATGATGTATCAGTTTTTATACTAATACATATTGATGCAGATGATGATGGCATTCCTTTGAGAATGACGATGATGTCGATGAAGAAAACTTCCGATGATTTATAGATATGCCAATCAGTGTTCCAATATGATATTGATGATGTTGTCCTCTCACCCACTTGATGTTGTTGATGATGTTGTCCTCTCTCTCTCGCATGATATTGCTAAACAATACCCTTCTTGTTAAGGGGGAGTGTTGAAATAATGTAAATGCAAAGTGTATTCTTATTATTATTTGATATATTATTCATTGGATCAATCCCCATTGTTGATTGATCATGTCGGCTACTTTAAAAGGACCAAATCCCCTTTCGCGGATTGGTCATATTGTAATTGTAAAAGGCAAAAGAAGAAGTCGGCCCCAGAATATATCAAAGAGGCCCCGAAACATATTAAAGGTGGTTATAACCACCCAGTTGGAGAAGTCAGCCCTGCCAGTGAAGAGACACTTCACACGTGCCAGTCTTGTATAAATAAGGAGGCTAGCGCCTCACTTAGACACACAACTCACTTGCTCATTTGTGAGACAAGTTTCGGAATTGCAGTTATAGAAGGAGGAGAGAGAGTGGCACATATTTGGGAGAGGATCGTCTTCATTAGTTTAAGAGATCTCTTGGCATTGTATTGGCTATCTATAATAAGGAAGTTTTGCTAGGTTTTCTTCCCCTAGAGGGTTTCCCAGGATAAATGATATGTCTCTTGTGATAGTGTATTTCTCAGTGATCTTGTATTATGCTATTGTTATCTAATGAAATGCAAAGAACTATAATAATGGCTTAAACATTAACATTGAAACTACTTGTTGTTCAACTTAACTACAGTTCAGATTTATTGTTGTTCTATTTAACATAATTGAAAAGGACAGAATTTTTCTACTCTACTTCCCTAATTCTAACAAGAAGTGTAACTCAGAAAGTCTTCACCATGTGTAGCATCCTAGCATGGGGGAGGACAATGGAACTAGCCAAGTTGATGGCTTAATCTCTTTCCTAAAGTTTTAGTTAGGAAAAAGTACATTATATGTGTTTTATTTTAATGTTGACATATTGAGCATTTTTTCTAAAGTTAAAAGTGAAAATAATTTAAGTGATGGTTTTTTAATCTTGGCCATCCATCTCATTGAGAGGATGAGGGTTGATCTCAGCCCTTGATCTCTTTGGAGATAGGTTTTTCGCTTGTTCATTGAGATAAAAGAAATCGACTTGGTGGTTGGGCGTGTCTTTTGAAGAGAGAGGGTGAACTTCAACTTGGAGATGGATTTTGCTTGACGGTTTGTTGGATAAATTTTGCAAAGAGGACGAAGGAGAATTTTGTAAGAGAATTGTCTAGCTTCCTTAGTATTTTACAAAGGCCCGTACTCAGATCTAAAGGAGTCGTCGTACAGGGTGACACAGGCAACCATACGATTGATGCAGAGGCTTACGCAGGGGCTATTTCTCAGTCATTTTGGTTCGTTGGTTTGGTATAAGGTCGTCTAATTGTTCTGGAAGTGTATTGCTAGGTTTTACTCAGGCATTTGATTGGATCATTTCATTTGTAAAAGATCTCTATATTCTTTCTGTTGCATAATAATAAAATCCACAAACTGAAGAATAGGTTTTCCCATATTGGGTTTTTCCTGGGGTTATTTTACCCAAAAATACTTGTGTACTTCATGTGATGTGATTGTTGTTGTCTTCCACATTGTTCCTAGATTTACTTTATGTTATGCATTATAATTTTATGAAGAAACTTAGCAGTAACCTTACAAAGAAATATTTCAAAAAATTATTTTAAGTGCTAAGTGATTTCTAGGTGATATATTGTTGGAGTTTTTTGGTTCATCTTACTGGGTTTTAGTGGATTCACAAGTGGAAATGATTTGCTAAATGAACAATGAAATATAAGGAGGTAAATTCCTTTGTAATAGATGCACTAATTATTCATTGATAATATCACATGGTGTTATTGTGAGTATCTTTCTTTGAGCTTGGTTATGTGACTCAACCCTAACTAGGGTTTACTCATTTAGTGATCTAGCTCATTTTGTTATATCAAAGCAGGAAGTCGTATCAAGAGTCTCGAGCCTTAGAAAAACAAGGTTTCCACTTTTGCAACTTTAATAGTCTGAGAGCCATGAAGTGCCACAATTTGAGGGTGTTTAGCAGCGAGTTCACTCAGATTCGAGTTTTTTTATTTGTTTTTCTAGCCGTGACTTAATGCAAGATCCTTTTTAATTTTCTCAACAAAGGCAGCAAGGGTTTTGTTGCAGCTCTACGACCGATCTCTCTCAAATTTGCAGTATCTACAGCTCTGCTTTGTGTATTCTTTCTTTGCATCCGTCGGTAATTATTTTTAGCAGTGAAAAAAATCAGATATGATCAGTCATGGAGATGTTGTTAGAGAAGTACTCGATTTTCAATTTCAATACGTGGAAAGTAAAGATCCAGATGCAACTAATGAATAAAAACCTTTGGGGAATTGTCAAAGGAACCGAGGCAGCAACTGCAGATCCAAACAAGTTGATAAAATGGGAGAGCAAAGATGATAAGGCAAAATCCATTATTGGCCTTGCCCTCTCAGATTCAGAGCTACATCACGTAGATATGGACAAATCATCTAAGGAGATTTGGGAAAATCTCAACAAGTTATTTGGGGCACAAGTAGTGAATGAGAAATTTTCCCTCAAATTACAATTATTCGGCTTTAAGATTGCTCGACAACACAGGTATTCCAACAGAGGAAAAACACCTTCAGCAACCATTCACACAACCAATTCAAAGATCAACACATTGATGCTTTTACGTGGTAAAACCCCTATGGGGAAACGTCCAAGACCCCAGCCAACGTGGCCACTTGAGGCAATTTATTAATGCAAAAGAAAATATATTACAGAGACTTTTTCACAATCAATCATCGACAAATGACCCTCCATGCTCTTTAAATAGAGATCATGGACCAATCGGGTGTTAAGCCACAGATCAATGTAGTCGTTAAGATCTAGGAGAATATGAGTCGTTGCATCACTCTATGTTGAGAACATATCGTGACCGTTGGATTACAAATGCATACTAAAAAAATGCACTTTAACCTAATGACACATTAGACCAAGTTGATCTTAACTAACTCCTAAATGTCTAAATATCCTAAGTTCTAACAACCCCCTTTAAGAACAACTTGGCATAAGATTGAAGGATTTACAAAGGCAACACAATACGAGAAGGAAGGAGGCATTAGAGCCTATCCCCCCTTAATGACAACTTCCTGAACTCCTAACATAGATCGAAGTTTGGAAAACTTCACATTTGTAAGAGACTTTCTGAATATGTCTGCAACTTGATCTTTTGTAGGGCAAAAGAACACTTCAACAACTAGATCATGATTGAGCTTTCTGATGAAGTGCATGTGTAGTTCGATGTGTTTGTTGCACTGATGTTGAACTGGATCTTTGGCGATCTTGATGGCACTCTGATCGTCACACTAGAGGGTGGTCGGATGCAATTGTTGGAATCCAAACTCTGAAAGGATCTATCGAAGCCATAAGGCTTCTTGACTTGCATTAACCGTTGCTTGGTACTCTCATTCTGTTGAAGAAAGCACAATAGCATGTTGTTTCCTACAAGCCCAAGTGACAAGTCCAGAACTAAGGCTGAAAACATAACCTGTAGTAGACTTTCGATCATCAGGGTCACCAACCCAATCCGAATCAGGGAAACCAACCAACAAAGCAGTCCCCCCTGCGCTGTAATGCATCCCAAACTGAACTGTACCCCAGACATAATAATGTACCCTTTTAGTTGCTTTCCAATGGCTTTCATGGGGTGTTTGCATATACCAACTAATTGTCGATACAAGGTGGCATCAACTTCGGGAGAACTACAAGTGGCAACAAGTTTGACTCCAAACTGGAAGGGAGACAGTGTTGGTTTAGAATCATCTATGTGTAAGGGGCGAAGAAGGTCACAAGCATACTTAGAATGGAAAAAAAGATTCCTTCCTTGGTTTGCAATACTTGGAGGCGAAGGAAATAATACAAATAGCCTAAGTCTATCATTTCAAATTTATTTTTAAGGCTAGACTTCACATGGGTTAAAAGTTTAGGGTCACTACCAGTGAGGATAAGGTCATCAACATAGAGAACAAGTATTATGAGATGACTTCCTACTTTCTTGGTATAGACATTAGGGTCAAAATGGCATCTAGAAAAGTTGATGTCAATAAGAAAGTTGTCCATTTTGGCATATTAAGCTCGATCCTAACAATCAATTTGTGACCGACCCTCCAGCCTTGAATTGCAAAGGGCTATGTATCCTTAGACGTTCTCAAGAGACGGTGTTCCCGCCACCATTTTCAGGACATCTTCAAGACGGTGTTCCAATTCACTGTTCTCTATGGCTTAGAGAATTGGGGGCCTTCCTTACTAGAGTCGGATTGGGCCTCGATTGAGAGAGTCCAAACCCTTCTCCTCCATCGCATCACTAGATGCAAGCAGAGAGTTTCGCATCACATCATCCTAGCAGATTTTGGGGCTCGACCCTTCCGACTCGAGACAGTGTTCAACTGGTCTCTTTTTTGCATCACATCCGAGGCTTAGTTGACTCAACAAAGGGGTGAGATCGATACCCGTACTTGGCGTATTGCTCTTAGGAGACAATTGCCCTCTCTAGCCCATTAGATCAAGCTCGAGGTTGGTTCGCATGGGTTTCAAATCTTTTAGAGTCTGTGGGCATCAGATGGATCTACTCCCTCCATTTCAATATTCCTTAGATGCACTTGGCCATCTCCTACTAACCAAACATGTGTTGAACAAGATTATTAGAGATGACAATTATAGGCGATTTATCCAGATCACTTGGGTTAACCCTCTCAGTGGGTTACGCCCAAAGATGGCCTTTTATGCTGGGCATTTCTTGGAGGTTAGGGATGAACTCATCACTCGACCGCAGTATACATTATGCCACTGGATACATGCTCTTCGCATTCCTCTCAAGCCAGTTCAGAGTGGCCTCTCATAGACTTCGGGTAGAGACAGACCACCAGATCGACCGACCAGACAAGGTCTAAGCTATGCCATCTTTAGGAGGTCGAGACTGATAAGCACTTCATCTTTCGTTGCCCCATTTACTATGAGATCAGGGGGCGATTTCATTGCTTATTCAGGGGAACTCATACCCTCACAAAATTCTTCAAGTATCTGGATCAGCGGTGCTTAGCCGTATACATACAAGAGGCCTTCAATCTTTGAGCCCATACTCTTCAGCCTCCTATGAGACCGAACACTATTTGGTGGATCACCTCCTACTTCACGATGCTACCCTCTAGAAGGAGCACTAAGAGATAGATCGACACCAACGCAGCCCTGGACTCTAGAACAATGTGAATCCGTGAGACCTTCCCTTATCCCACGAGATTTCAGCGACATGACTATAAGTCTAGACTAGATCCCTTCCCAGGAGATGAAGGAGATCTCCCAAACATCATTGGTGCACTACCTCAACCAATCAACAACACAGCAGACGATCCAGGTAGCCTACTAGCTCCCCCTCAAAACACCATGTTATCCCCTATCCTAGGGATAACTAAGGAGATCATGTCTCGAGGCCCACAGGTCCTAGACATGGAGTGTGAAGAGCCAGATGACTTGAGCATGGCCCTGGAGGGCCCATCTTTTCTTCAGTACAGCCCACCTATCAGCAGCAGCAACATCCATCCCACCAGCCTGGTCCTGAAGTAGCAGTAAGTCTTGCTCCATGAGGTAATGAGTTCAGGTATCATGGTATGTGTCACTCTAATTTTTGAAGCACTTGAATATGTTGAACTGAATTCTCCTTCATTTCATAATGTTTGCTTGGAAATTATGCTCTTTAACTTGTTCATACCTGGGAGAGTGACATAATGTCCTAGTAAGTTGATTCCCCTTTAGGATGAGTTGCCATTGGGTGGGTCTGTGAAAGGTCATTGTCCATTCCCTCCATACTTACCACTTTCCATCATTTTTTCTCTCATTTTCCCCCACCTTGGTTCGGGCATTGGGTTTGCCACGCTAAGAAAGGTTGCACCTTGCCTTGTGGGAAGAAGAGGCTAAAGGCCCAGGGGGTAAAAAAATTTGGCAAGAGTTAAAAGCCAAAATGAAATCTTTGAGATGCTTCGCCCAGGGATTCCCGAGAAAGCAATAAAAGGTTTCTCAGTAAGAAAAGGGGACCCATAAGATAAATCGAAACTCAAGGTACTAGTTGGTGGATGGGAGGTCTCATCATGAGCCAACCTATTAGGTCCATGGGCATGTAACGGTATGACACTACCATCTATCTGGTCACCAAGCCAGGATAGTAGCTCTTGGTGGCATAGCCAAGAGAAAGGGGGTCTCATCACGAGCCGACCTTCTCATTTCCGTGACATGCTTGTGGGTAACGATGTCACCTCTAGTCACCACACCAGGACAGTGTCCCCCAGCTTTTCCCTTGAAAAGAAAAAAGACCAAAAGCAATAAAACTAAAAATAAAAGGCATTGAATGGGCTAGGAAACAATGGCATCCATGATAAGGTGCAGCTTGCCTTCTATAGAGGCACCCAGAGGCAAGAACTACATTTCCCCGTTATCACTGCACCCTCTGCCCAAACATTTCCCCTGCACCACTTCACACACACTTACATGACCTAGATTGGTTCTCACCTGGGAAACACCCCAAACTTAAGGAGAATTAGCCTAATAGGACATCCTGAGACCTTCTCCAAACCTAACTTGTTAAATTGCATAATGTCTTTGAGCATTTGTCTGGCTAAAGGGGGTTTGATGCACATGTTTGGGTAATTTGATTATTAGATGTGATTGACATTGCTATGATCTCTGTGACTTATGAGCCCATGGAGGACATACTTGTTGTTGTTGCAGGACTTTACCCGGTGGACAGGTACATATGGGAGAATGATTAGGTCGGACCTCCATGGGGCTGAAAGCCCAACAGATGGATGTTGTAACCCCACCAGGGGGGGAGGGAAACCAAAGGCTTGCACCAGGAAAAAAGAAGAACATTGCACCAGGGACACTCCGGCAGACCTAGACCCAGGAGGGTTTTGCCTTTCCACCTGGACATTGACCCTTGAGAGCACATGTCGTCATCATTTTGACCTTGACGTCATCCAAAGTTAGGGTTTGCATTTATGATGGGCAATTGTGAGCTAGTTGGCACATGTGGCAACATTCAGAGCCTTTAGAGACCAAACGTTCTGCACCTTAGGCCTAACATCACCCTAGAAGGGCATGATGTCACCCTTGAAGATGAAATTAGGTTTTAGTTATTGTCATTTATGTAAAAACTGGATTTTAATGTAATTTGGACATGTCGGCCATTTTATGACCTAATTGTAATTAAAGGTCATTGACATTGTATAAATAAGAGAAAAAACTCTCATTTTTATTCATCATCTCTGATCACACAAGTGTGTGGTCTGAAATTCGACCCTCTTTAAGGGTTATTGATTAAAACTAAGTGGCACGCGACTTCTTGGAGAGGCATTTTTGGTGTATCTTGGCTATTTTCATGGTGGGAAATCTTCAACTAGGGTTTGAGCTTGATTATTCTTGGTGAAGTAAGTAGAAAATCTGCATTTCTTTATTGTGAATGAATGCTTATGGTGAATTTTACTTGTTTCATGTTAAAGATTATGAAATTGCTTGTTTGAAACCCTAGGAGAAAGACATAAGTTATTATATTTTTCTCTATAATTTTCCACTTGTTTAAATTTCTAAAAGAACACCTTATCTAGAAGTAGATACTACAGCCTACCATTGTAGCACTCTAGTAATCCTAGTTACATTGCCTATTGCATATTTTGTTTCAAATTGTCTAAGGAAAGAGAAATCGCTAGGCCCTAAGTTTCCTTACTTTCTAGCAATTATCTCTCTAGGACTTGGATGTTTGAGGCCTTGGGTTACTAACACCTCTCTCATCCTCTCCATCTCCTTTTGACTAAGTATTATCATTGCTATTTCCCTCTAAGAGTTGTTGCTGCTATCATTGACTCCATTACCCTAGAAGGCACTAGTCTATTCACCACTAGTGATTGATTGATCAAACAACTTTCAAACTATCTTCCTTGGAACATTAACTAACTCGTATTAACCTTAAGATTAGCCTAATTCACTAACTAACTTGTTGTCGTTACAAAATATTGCTACAGCCATCTAATAGCAGTAAACTGACCTCAAAAGTGACATGTTATGCTAGCTAGACACTACTAAATCTGCTTGTGACTATCTAATATCAATTGGCCTAGTTAAAGCTACTATTTCTAGTCTTTTCTCAAGCATTTTGGAGCATAATTATTCTAGCTGTTACAAATCTATCATTGTTGTTGTAAACTGTTATACTGCTACAATTTTATATCAGCTAGTCTATTTTTCAAGAGTTCATTGTCTTATGAAGCATTAACATCATTTTGGTACTTGGAAAGTGCCCTTTTTTCTATTTTGTTGTCTTGTTCTAGGCAGGTACACCTCATTTATCTTTTGCTTCATCTCTATAAGACACGAAGAACCTTTGAAATTGAGGAACTTTCTTGCCTTAGCCTACGTCTCCCCTCAGGTACATTGATATACTCCTAAATAGAAAGGGGTTTCCTATTAAGGTGACAGTGATAGGTCACGCCCTGTTATGCCAATCTTGTATCTACTTGCTTTGGGCTTTAGGCAAGTACAGATTGTGCGATAACACACCCTACTATAATCAACTTCATTCAGTAAACCTCGGATGGTAGGAGAAATGGGTCCACTCCAAGACAAACCCATTTCGTTTCTTCTTCTTCTGGCTCCTCTTGTCCTTAGATCATCACCTACGATACATTTCATCATCATAGCAGGTATCTGAGCTCGGGGTCGAGGGTTATTCATACCTCGGATCTGATCTTACTCTCTACTACTCTACCTTGTTGCACTTTACTTTCTACATTTTGCCTTTTATAGGAAACCTTTTGGTCCTCCCGCATTGTATTGACAACAATGTACTCAATAGTCCCTTTGAACTACTTTTGTGGTCATTAGTCGCACATTAATAAAATTATCTTATTATCTTAAGGTGACAAACAAGGTTGGAGTCATTATGGACATAGCTAGGAGGTTGTTCCATGTAGATTTCTTCTTACAAATCCCCATGCAAGAAGGCGTATTTAACATCCATCTGATGGAGCTCCCATTTATGTGAAGCAGCAAGGGCTAGAACAAGGCGGATGGAATTCATTTTGGCGACGGGGGCAAATGTTTCATTATAGTCAATGCCTTCAACTTGAGAGAACCCTTTCGCAACTAATCGAGCCTTGTGTCTTTCAACACTTCCATCTGATGCATACTTAGTTCTATACACCCATTTACATCTGACAAGTTTTCTTCCTTTTGGAAGAGGTACAAGATCCCAATTATTGTTCGCCATTAAAGAGCGATATTATTCATTCATTGTTGTGTCCCAATCTAGACGACCTAAAGCTTCTGCAAATGTTTTGATCATGAGTCTCTGGAACTTGAGCCAAAAGAGAAGAGGCTCGTTGGAACTATGAATGAGTTTGACGCTGATCTGAAGGATCACAGGCAAGATCACCAGCTGTTTCTCGTGTTGAACGGACCCATCTCGGAAGTGACAATACTGGTGCAAGTTCATGTTCAATGGACTCATCTAGAGCAAGGTGAGCAAGTGGAGGTGAATTTTCATCCTCACTCTCATCATCTGAAGAAGAAGAAACTAGAATAGTAACAAAAGATGGCACAAACGTTGAATTAGGCTCGCGGGCAAGAGATTTTCATCAAATTTAGCATCTCTTCTAATAAAAATTTCATTGGAATGAGGTTGAAGAATTTTGTAACCTTTAACATCTTCAGAATATCCAACAAAAATACACTTCTCACTTTTAGGCTGCAATGCTTTCATTTTCTCATCAGGAATGTGAGCCCATGCTACACTACCAAATACACGGAAGTGGCTTACATCTGGCTTAATTTTATTCCATGCTTCCTCTGGTGTTATAATTTTTAGAGCCTTTGTGGGAGTGTGATTTACTATGTAATTTGGACAATTGATGGTTTTTGCCCAATAATTAAGACTTAATCCCTTAGATTGGATCATACAATTAGTCATTTCTTTTAATTTGTGATTCTTTCTCTCCGCAACACCATTTTGTTGTGGCGTATATGAAACAATGTGTTGCATTTGAATACCTTGTGCAATGTAGTAACTTGTAAATTTATTGTTCACATCTTCGCCTCCATTATCTGTCCTTAATCTTTGAAGTTGATGTCCAGATTCTTTTTCTACAAGGGCCTTGAAGGCCAACAATTTGTCAAAAACTTCACTCTTAAGTTTTAAGAAGTAAACCCAAGTGCGTCTGGAGAAGTCATCAATGAAAGTTAAGAAATACTTACACCCAGAGAAAGAAGGAGAATAAAGTGGACCACACAAATCACTGTGAACAAGCTGCAAAGGGGTCGAGGCATGCCAAGAGGCACATTTGTCAAAACTGTCTCGATGATGTTTGTCAAGAACACAACCGGCATAAACACCATCTCTACAAGAAACAAGAGGAATACCAATCACCATGTGTTGATTACATAGTTGTTGCAATGAGTGATAGTTTAGATGACCAAACTGCGCATGCCAAAGTTTGCTCAAGTCATCGCTATGAGAAACAAAAATTGATGGAAAAGATGATGACCCAAAGTTGTCAAACTTGTACAACCTAGTAATATGAGAACATGCTTAGGATCTTTTAAATCCTTGATTACAACTTGGTGACGTCAAAACTATATGGTTTTACCATCACCTGAATGAGTGATCCGATACACTGATAGAAGGTTGCAGGAAAGACTTGGAACACATAATACATCATTGAAGTGACCATTATCTCCCTGAACTGTTCCAGAGCCTACAACACAGAGAAATACATCATCACCAACAAATATTTTCTTGGTGTTAAAATCACTAAGAGAAAAAAAGATGGCTTTATCCTTGGCCATATGATAAGATAATCCAGAATCTATAAGTCGCTCATTAGAAGAAGAAGTTGCTTGAACAAGAAACCAAAAGCAAAGAGTGTATGTCCATGGGAAGAGGAAGAAGAATCAATACTGATGTTGTGCTTCTTCATTGTTGTTTCTAAGGCTTCCATCTTTTTAAAACATTTAGACTCCACATGACCATCTTTGCCACAAAAGTTGCAATGTCTGTCAGTCTTCTTACTTTTGATTTTGCTCCTTTGTCACCATTACGAGCAGACGCTGGCAGAGACAATTTTGGACCCGTGTTTTGCTTGTTGTTGTGGCAAGAATGTTGCTTATTTGGATTCTTGAATGTACCTAGAGAGTTGATCAATCCAAGTTGCACAAGCTTATCTTGCTCTCGAATCAAAGCATCACAAAAAGACTCAAGAGGCGGGTTCTTTATAAGCATTCCCTAGAGCTTCTCTGGTGGCATAAAAGGTAGATACAAAAACAGAGTATGCACTACCAAGCTTGGCATGAATAATATATATGCATTGATCTTCCTTCAGATCTATTTTGCAATCTATACATAAAAGTATAATTGTTTTGAACTTAGATAAGTAATCTTCAATGCAAGAAAAATCATTAGGACTTAAAGTCATTAAGTGATTTTCTAATTGGTGGGCTTGAATTGTGAAAATTCCAGGTCCTATCAGTTTGACTTCTTGGTATGTCTTTGACCAAAGAAAGGCTCTAAGTTTCAACTATCAGGTAATATATTTTCTGTTGTTTTATGACAGAAAACAGTCCAAAAGTATCTTGTTGATTTGTTATGGTTATGTTCTCAATTTTAGGTGCTCTAGCATGTCATTTTTGTCACCAGAAATTAGTACATGCATCTCAAAATAAACATAACACACCTAAACATTGTTTACTGCTGAAAATGAACAAATCTAAGAAACTAATACATGCATTTGTAGACAGGTATTTTTGGTCAACATGACCCTAGATAAAACCCCCTCGGGGAAAACCAATTTGGAATATGTATGTATATATGAGGAAAGCAGAAGAAGGGTTACAGTAAGCACAATATATGAAAGAACCTGATACAATAGCAACTCCAACTGAGCTGATATACAAGCTCAAAATCAACAGATGCGCCCCAAAATGGTGCGCCCCTCATGCAAACTGTCAGAACCACTGAATCTGCTCCAACTGCCAACTATGAGCTCAGATCTGGAAACCCCTCCACAGCAATGAAGCTATGTTGAATGGCTATCCTCTGCAATTGATATCACTGCAATCTGATGGCTAGAAGTCTCTCAACTGTTGATGCACCCCAATCTGGCAATGTGCCCTCCTCAACAGCAAAACCTCTCCAGTAAATAAGCTAAGGGATATGATGCAAGCCTCCCTCCATGAAAGCAAGTGCCCTAGCTCAAGTCTCCTCACAAAACTGACCTCATCTCCATCAAGCAAGAACAAGAACTCCTCTCTCAATGAACAACTCAAGCAATGAAGAATGCACCCTCCTTCACCCTTTGTGCCCCTCTTTGACATCAATTAGGAAACCTAAAGTATGAAGGGTTGAGATCATCTCATCTCCCGTCTAATCGATGGTTGACATCTCCCCATTCATATTTAAGTCACAAACCCACTTTGGGTTAAGTTTCCTAAGTCAACTTTATGTCTCTAATTCACCCCTTTGTGAATTAATATTCACTTTAGGCCAAAATGACTAAATTTCACTTTTAGACAAAGTCAAAGTGAAATTAAACAAAAGTACAAGGTACAAAGTGTAATGTCCTTCCCTCATGTGCTAAGGAGGTCACAAGCACATGGGGAACACCTCCCAAGGTGCAAAACTCAATACTCCCTCTTACCGAGGAAGGTGTTCCTCACCAAGCCCATCTTGTCTCTGAAGTAGACATGCTTGCCCCGTGGCAAGGCCTTGGTGAGAATATCTGCAACCTGGTCATCTGTAGATATATACTGCAACTGAACTGCCCCTCTCTGAACCCAGTCACGAATGAAGTGGTACCTGATCTCAATATGCTTTGACCAGTCATGAAACATTGGATTCTCAGAGAGTTTTATGCAACTCTGATTATCACAGTGAATGACAGTCGATGACATCTCCTGACCAAATAAACCGACCAACATCTTACGAAGCCAAATGGCCTCGCAACTGGCCTGACTAGCCGCCATATACTCTGCCTCGGCCGAACTCATAGCAACTGACTTCTGCTTCCAGCTGAACCAGGAAACAAGTCTTGACCCCAAACTGAAGCAGCACCCTGAGGTTCTTTTCCTGTCAGCAGCACATCCTGCCCAATCTGAATCTGTATAGCCAACCAAACTGACTCCATCTCCCCTGACATAGTCTAGGCCATAGTCCACTGTCCCAACAACATATCTCAAGACGTGTTTTGCCCCAACCATGTGAACACTCCTCGGCTCAATCATGTACTAATTGAGTGTGTTCACGGCAAAACATATATCTGGTCTGGTGTTAACCAGATACATGAGCGAACCGATCAACTGCCTGTATACTGTGGCATCCACCAACTGGCTATCTGAAGCACTAATATTCTTCCAGTTGGCGATCATAGGTGTAGACATGGGTCTGCAGTCCTCCATCTGAAACCTGTTCAAAATATATGCTGCATACTTCCCCTACACGAGAAATATGTGACCCTCCTCCTGCCATACCTCCATACCCAGAAAGTAGTGCATCAATCCGATATCACTCATCTCAAACTCTGATGCAAGTCCCAGCTTGCACTCATCTATGAGATCCTTGGCTCAAGTAATGAATAGATCATCCACATACAAAATGAGAATGAGCATGTCGTCACCCCTAATGATGAAATAGAGGTTTGGATCAACATCGCTCTTCTCGAAGCCCATCTGAAGCAAATAAGTATTAATCTGTGAATACCAAGCTCGAGGAGCTTGCTTCAATCCATATAGTGCCTTCCTCATAAGACACACGTGAGTCTCCCTGGCACCCACCTCAAAACCCTGTGGCAGCTCTATGTACACCTCCTCCTCAATAAAGCCATTCAGAAATGCAGTTTTCACATCCATCTGGTGACTGCACCAACCCATCTCTGTTGCTATGGCCATGATAGTCCTGATAGAAGTGTATCTCGGAACTGGTGCGAAAGTCTCGTCATAGTCGACTCCCTCAATCTATGAAAAGCCTCGTGCCACAAAACAGGCCTTATGTTTCTCCACGCTGCCATCTGCAGCAATCTTGGTCTTGTACAACCACTTGGAAGTCACAACTGACTTCTCCACTGACCTCGGAACCACATCCCAGACATCATTGCGCACAATGGAGTCATACTCCTCTACCATGGCCTCTCTCCAGACCTGATGGTCCACTGCCTACGCAAAAGTCTGTGGCTCAGTATCCCTGATACTCGTCACAAGTGCTAAGTATGCTCCAAATCTGACTGGTGGCCTGCTCTCTCTGATCTAGCTCTTGGGCTCCCCTACATTCTCTTTGGCCTCCTTCAGGGTCTCCTGAAACCATCTACGTTTCCTCTTCCCTGACGTGGTCAATGGAGAAGTAAGGTCTCTCTACCCAAGAGTGACATCCTCGGGACTCGCCTCAACACTCTGCGATCCTGAAGTCTGAACTCTCTCTGAAGTCTGAACTCCCTCTGAAGTCTGTGCCCCATCTGACTAAAACTGCTCTAACTGTGACCCTGAAGTTGTGCATGGTGACCCTATCACCCCTGATACTGGTGTGTACTAGAAATATGAGGTTGTGCTCCCTCTAAGACTGCAACCAGCAACTCTGCATCATCCTCAAATCCAACTCTCAACTCGAGATCTCGCAAAAGCCCTATCCTCCTCAAATCTAACATCTCTACTCACCACCACTCTCCTAAGTGGCGGAATGTAGATGTGATAGGATTTTGAAACCTCTGAGTATCCAACCAGAATCCCCTACAGGGTTGTGGGGTCTAGCTTTGTCCTCCTCTCCGAGGGGACATGAGAGAAAGTCAAGCACCCAAAGATCCTGATGTGCTCGACACCGAGCCTCCTACCAATGAAGGCCTCCTCAGGAGTTATCTTCCCCAAAATCCTATGGGGGCTCCTGTTCTGCAGGTAAACTGCAGTAACACATGCCTCTGCCCACAAATACAAAGGCAAACTCTGATCATGCAGCATGGATCTCGTTGCGCCGATAATGGTCCAGTTCTTCATCTCGGCAACCTCGTTCTGCTGGGGGTTGTAGGGTACGATCATCTGTCTCTTGATGCCCTGTTGTGCACAGAAGTCTACAAACTATCTCGAGGAATACTCTCCCCCATTATCCGACCGCAAGACCTTGATCCTCTTTCCCGACTGCTTCTCCACAAGAGCTCTGAACTCTTGTGAACCGTGTGAAGACCTCACTCTTGGCCTTCAAGAAATAGATCCAATTCTTCCTCGAGTTGTCATCTATAAATGTGAGATAATACTCACAACCACTCAAGGACCTCGAAGTCATGGGCCCACACACATCCGTGTGTACTAAATCCAGTATCCCAACTAACCTGCTGTTACTGTTGGGGAATGATGCCTTGGAAAACCTGCCAAGTGCACACCCTCTACAAACATCCTGATGCTATATGTTGATCTGTGGCACTCCGATCACAACCTCTCTCAGTCCTCCAAGAGCCCCATGATGTAGGTGGGCCATCCTGCGATGCCATAACTCACATAACTGCCTGTTGCTGTCGCTACTCGCCGCCAATGCATGTAGTGGCTGAAATAGTAATATGTATAGTTTCCCATCTCTCACTCCAATCACCTGTCATGAGGCTAGTGAAGACCCCCGAGGATGAATCAGTACCTCGGTGCCTCTGAATGTCACCTCAAGAACTCTATCCTGGAGGGTGGAAACTGAAATCAAGTTCTTCTTCATCCCAGGGACGAAAAGAACATCGGTAAACGATATAGGTGGCAAGCTATCTCTTCGAAAGGTAACTGTGCCAATCCCAGCAACTCTGACCACTCTGTCATCTCCAAGAGAAATCTCTATTTTGACCTCAATGTCTCTGAGATCAGAAAAGTGCTCTCGAACTCCAGTCATATGACTCGATGCCCCGCTGTCAATATACCAGATACTAGGTGATGTCTCAACTGAAGTGTAGCATAAGTGAAAGGCACACTCTCTTTGAAACTGAGTCTGAAAATCTGCCTCCTCTGTTGTAGTTGGTGTACCACCCTTCTTCTTCTTCATGTTTGGACATTGTCCAGCATAGTGCCCGAACTTCTTACAAACAAAGCACTTCACTTTGCTCATATCTCTCCTCTGACCACTGCCCTAACCACTGCTTCTATCTCCTCCTCCACTCCCCTGTGGTTGGCCCCCAGACTTGGGACCTTGTCGACCCCCTCGGCCGACCTTCTTCTTGCCCTTTGTCCAAAGAGCAAGATCCTCCTCACCCTGACCAATCTATTGTTGTTGTTGCTGNAGTGTAACGACCAAGGAATGAAGTTACCAACTCATCCTTGAGCATGCGAATGCCCCTGAGTCGATCATGAAGAAGCATCTTCCGATTCTCATTGGAGCTCTCATACAACTTGCATAGAGATTCCCACATCTCGTATGCACAAGTCTTCCCCTTCAAATGGGGTATGATATGATCACCGACTGCGTCACAAATAGTCCTCTTCGCCTTGCTGTTCATTTTCCTGAACTCTGCCACCAAGACAGGAGCAGTGACAGGAATGGGGGGAACAATTGCCTCAACTATATCCCATATCTCGAGGTCCTCCAAGACGAAGATCATCCTCTCCTTCTGAGGCGACCAATTGCTAGCCCCTGCTAGCATGTCCTCAACTCGCATCTGAGATGCTGACATCTCTGCCAAACTGCAATCCCCAACTGATGCTCACACTGCCAAGGAAAACACTGTCTCACTCCTGTCAACACAGGTGTGAAAAGAGACAAATGTAATCTGACCTCACTCCTAACAAAATAAGTGTGAAAAGAGGTCAAGTCAAATCAGCCTCACTCCTACTGCGTAGGTGTGAAAAGAGACTGATGACAAGTGTCCAAACTGCCCAACAATCCTCTGAAAATTTCTGCCCTCTAACAACCACTGAATGAGTCAATGGCTGTCCTCAAAAATCTATCAGAAAGAAGTGTATGACAACCACTAAAATGTTGTCCCAACTGTCCAAAAATTTCAGCCACCGAAGCTCTGATACCATGTGAAAATTCCAGGTCCTATCAACTTGCCTTCTTGGTTTGTCTTTGACCAAAGAAAGGCTATAAGTTTCAACTATCAGGTAATATATTTTCTGTTGTTTTATAACAGCAAACAGTCCAAAAGTATCTTGCTGATTTGTTACGGTTATGTTCTCAATTTTGGGTGCTCTAGCATGTCGTTTTTGTCACCAGAAATTAATACATGCATCTCAAAATAAACATAACACACCTAAACATCGTTTACTGCTGAAAATGAACAGATCTAAGAAACTAATACATGCATTTGTAAACACAGGTATTTTTGGTCAACATGACCCTGGATAAAACCCCCTCGGGGAAAACCAATTTGGAATATGTATGTATATATGAGGAAAGCGGAAGAAGGGTTAAAGTAGGCACAATATATGAATGAACCTGATACAATAGCAACTCCAACTGAGCTGATATACAAGCTCAAAATCAACAGATGCGCCCCAAAATGGTGCGCCCCTCATGCAAACTACCAAAACCACTGAATCTACTCCAACTGCCAACTGTGAGCTCAGATATGGAAACCCCTCCATAGCAATGAAGCTCTGTTGAATGGTTATCCTCTGCAACTGATCTCACTGCAATTTGATTGCTAGAAGTCTCTCAACTGCTGATGCACCCCAATCTAGCAATGCGCCCTCCTCAACAGCAAAACCTCTCCAGTAAATAAGCTAAGGGATATGATGCAAGCCTCCCTCCATGAAAGCAAGCGCCTTAGCTCAAGTCTCCTCACAAAACTGACCTCATCTCCATCAAGCAAGAACTCCTCTCTCAATGAACAACTCAAGCAATGAAGAATGTGTCCTCCTTCACCCTTTGCGCCCCTCTTTGACATCAATTAGGAAACCTAAAGTATGAAGGGTTGAGATCATCTCATCTCCCATCTAATCTATGGTTGAGATCTCCCCATTCATATTCAAGTCACAAACCCACTTTGGGTTAAGTTTCCTAAGTCAACTTTATGTCTCTAATTCACCCCTTTGTGAATTAATAGTCACTTTAGGCCAAAATGACTAAATTTCACTTTTAGACAAAGTCAAAGTGAAATTAGACAAAAGTACAAGGTACAAGGTACAAAGTGTATTGTCCTTCCCTCATGTGCTAAGGAGGTCACAAGCACATGGGGAACACGTCCCAAGGTACAAAACTCAACATGAATAATATTGTGTTTACCAAACACAGCTTGAAGTTTTTCCCAAGCTTCATCGGGGGCATCAAGTCCTTGAAAGTGAAACCTTAAATCATGAGAGATTGACATTTTGATTAGTTCACGTGCTTTATCACTCTTATTATCCCATTTGACTTTATTTTCATCATCAATGGGTTCTAGTTCTTTTCCCAAGGTAATCTGATACAATCCTTTACTTCTTAATACATTCTTCATATGGGATTTCCATGAGAAGTAGTTTGTACTGGTAAGCAAAAGATCTCTACAAGAAACCATATTAAATATGCAAACAATTTGGATTTAAAATATGAAACCGATGGTCTAGATGGAAAGCTCTCGAAAAAATAGGTTGTTTCAAAAAAATGGCACTAAAAACGGTCTTTGGATGTGAAAGTTATGCCCTTTTGAAAAAAAATATATAAATGGTAACCAAAGAGCAAGATGGCAAGTAGAAGTTGGTCCACGCGGCAATTCTCCTCCTTATCTAACTTTGTCTATAAACTTACTTTTAAAAAAGTTACTTATTAAGTGACCCACTTTTATAAAACAAGTGAGAATCACTTTTACAATGAAGTTACTTTATAAATAAAAGTTGCATGCAAGACAAACAACTTAAAATAAAATATTAAATTTATTTAATAGTGATTCACTTTTATAATCAAGTGAAACGCACTTTACAATGATTACATAAAGAGACTTGAACTCAAGACCTCTTGCTAAATAAAACAACTTTTAACCAAGTGAACTAGTGCAAAACAGATTATAATCTTAAAAAGGAGAATGGGGGGTGTTGTTGTTGTTGTTTTTGAAAGCAACCTTGAAGTGTGTGCTCAAAAATTGAAGACAGTCTTGAAGTGTGTGCTCAAAAAAAACTCTTTTCATGTGTTCACACAACAAAAAAAATCGTTTTTCAAAAGCAACAAGGGTTAGATCTTGATTAGCTTACCCGAAAAATACAAGTTCTCTTTGTTTCTGATTTCCCGAGATCGCACATAGCACAGAGCAAAGAGCATACGCAGTCCAGAAAGGGTAGCAACCCCAAAACAAAACAAAAAATGAAATATTGTCTCTGTAAAAATTTAAAAGGGGCATATTCTCTCTTTATACCTCCGGATCTGACTGAAATGGTTGTATCTTGGGGAAACAAAAACCTTTTCAAGTGAAACAAAAAGCATTCCTAAGTAAAATGAATGCTCTGGACACAATGAAACGGTCCTCTCAACCCATAAATGTACGAAAATGGCAGAAACCAAAGATGCGACAACATGACTTCAAGATCTTGATCTACAACGGGAGCGGGTCTTCAAATGCCCTCTGATACCATGTTCGACAACACAGGTATTACAACAGAAGACAAACACCTTCAGTAACCACTCACACAACTAGATCAAATATTAACACAGCGATGATTTTACGTAGTAAAACCCCTAAGGGGAAACATCCACGAGCCCAGCAAAAGAAAATATATTACAGAGAGTTTCTCACAATTGATCATCGACAAATGACCCTCCATGCTCTTTAATAGAGATCATGGACCAATCGGGTGTTAAGCCACGGATCAATGTAGTCGTTAAGATCGAGGAGAATACAAGTCGTCGGATCACTATGTCGGGAACATATTGTGACCGTCGGATTACAAATGCATACTAAAAAAACACATTTTAACCTAACAACACACTAGACCAAATTGATCTTAACTAACTCCTAAGTGTCTAAATATCCTAACAAACATGTCAGTTGAAGCCACCATGTCAAGTCACGTCAAGAATCTAAGACGAAGTCAAGGATGTAGTTGATAAGGAAAATGCCAAGGCTATTCTCCTGAACAGTTTGATGCCTAAATACAGTAGTGTTATCTTTACCCTGAGTCAACTACCATCACAAAGTCTAGACAAAATGATTGCAACATTGCTAGCAAAAGAAAAGAACCACTGAAGGTGATAGCCAATTGAAACTTGCATTCTATGCAAGAAACAACCGCAATAGATTAGCAAAAGACAAACCATTATTGCAGGAAGTTGGGTCATACAGCTTGGAATTGTAGACAAAGAGCCAATGACTTTCTTAAGGGAAAGGTCAAAAATAGACAACATATAGCGAGTGTAGCCATGATTGAAGATCCACCAGATGTTGACAATGGTGAAGAATTTACTGAAGAAAAGGGATTTTATGCATTTTAGGAAGCCTGCGCTTTGAAGACAGGAAGGGATCAGTTAACCGCTCAAAATGGATTGTTTCCCAGTTAGTTCAAAAGTTGTGGATCTAGGGAAAGATCCCTCATTAGTTGGGGAGATATGCATATGGATTGCATTCTACTAGTGAGATTACGCGACATGCATGCGGATTGTTGTCCAGTAATTGACTTCGAAAGATTCGTGATTCAAGAGTTCGTGGAGGTGGAATCCGAGAACTCGAGAATTCAACTCGACAGCTATATCGTTACAACGGTTATGAGGCAGTCCGATGGAGTTCAAACTTGTCCAGGATGTAGTTTGTTTCAGCACTATATGCCTTATGGGGGGGTATTAGAGATATAAGGCTTACTATGTAATAAAGTCACTTTATGACATCTATCTCATAATGTGTTAATGTTTACCTTTTGTGTTAATGTTTACATTTTGTGTAAAGCAATCTATCTCACATTCATAAGTGGAAATGATTTGCTTAATGAACAATGACATATAAGGAGGTAAACTCCTTTGTAATAGATGCACTAGTTATTTATTGATAATATCACATGGTGTTATTGTGAGTATCTTTCTTTGAGCTTAGTTATGTGACTCAACCCTATCTAGGGTTTCCTCATTTAGTGATCTAGCTCCTTTTGTAATATCCTAAAAATAAAGTTGAGCAAATTAAAAAAATAAGATTAATTGATTCAGATAAAGTAAATCAAAACATCACCTAAACTAAAGAACACCAAATCTAAGATCATATTCTAACAAATAATGCAAAACTGGCACCATAGGAGAATTCATTTGCAAACTGAGGATTCGACACGAAGTGTGGCACTTATGCATGATCAATCTATTATCGATGACGATGAAATTAATCACATACCTGAAGAAAAAATTAAAATGATACATATATTGGTCACATTTAAATGAATTATTACTATGAAACTTAAACACTCTCCCAAAAAATCTGTAAGAAAGATTTTTGGTTTACCCCCATGGTCATTTTATCTAGAAAAAGTAATACAGATGAAAAAAGGATGTGGAATGTCATGATGCTAATAATGTTGAAACCAATAAAGCCTACCCGTTTTCAATAGCTGCTAAGAGTCTTCAGGAAAAGGGTGAAAGAGTTGGAATGCTCAATTTGATAGATTGTCCAATGTCAAGGTGAATCCAACTAAATCCTGCATTCAACTTAAGGGTACATAAGAGTGATGACAATACAATGGAGATGGAAATTGTCTATGTGGGTTTGGTGGAATTCCAACCTAAAATCAGAGAAATGATAATCTAATAAAGCACTAGAGATGAAGAGAAGTTGAAGACACAACATATAACGAAGTTATCATCTTAGCGAAACAGCGAGCAATACGGCTGGTTACCCAGGTGCCTTGATGAATGGTGGTGGAACAATATGGGTTCTTCAAATTTAGTAATCATCTTGTATTTCTTCTTTATAAAATTCTTGAGTTGTAATTTTTTTACCTTTTGTATTGAAGGAAAGAAAATCTAAGAAATATTATTTTCGTGTACCTGGGGGGGAGCAGGGGGTTGGAGTATTGACACTCCAATAGTACCTATACTAGGAGTCACTTTATATATTAGTGACATGTGACTAATGTAATGTTAGTTGTTTTGGTTAGGGGTTGTTGAGATCTTGTGGTTAATCTTGACTTGAGGCCACATGTCAATCCATTGTATTGATTAATAGATCTATGGAGCTTACACATGGGTACCTAACTACCGCATTTATTGCATTTCTAATTTCACTAGGTCGCCCTAGTCACCCTCTTGGGGCTAGCACCTTACCCCTAAAGGATGTGTATAAATACAAACTTACACTCCTCATTTGTATTATCTCATTCAAGTGAATTCAATCATTCTTTGTCGAAGGGAACTTCTAAAGAATTTGCTCCTCTTGTGTTATTTTTCTCTATTTGTGTGGTTGATTGTCCTTGGTTATGGTTGATCTCTCTTGGACGAAGATATGATATGTGCCATCTTTCTTGTGATCTATATGAAGTGTTATAAATTTGTCAATCGATGTTTGGACTAGGGTTTGATAAAGACGTCACCATAGATCTACTATACTTGAAAAACAAAGATGTGCATGGCCGAGCAAAGCAAGGTTGGACGAGCACGATGCCAAACGAAGACTTGGGAGCACCTTGGGCAGTCATCCGTGTTTCAATGAGAACATGGACCCAAGGGGGGTTGAGTGCCTCAACCTTGGGAAAACTTCATACGAGGTCGAATGCAAGAGTGAGACGACGACTTGAACAGAACAAGTCACACGTGGTCCACTTGACATGAGTGTATTGCAAGACAACCCCCTTTGGGGAGAGTCACGAGGCAACCCCATGTATATAAAGCAAACAATTAGTGCAAGGTTCAATCATCTAAAAGTTGGTTCAAGAAGAAGAATCAAGCTGGAAAGAAAGTGAACAAGGAGCCTAAGGTGCGTAAGGGTTCTAGCACACAAACGAATTGGACACTCGCTAAGACTTAGATGGGTTGGACACAAGTCTAGGGACCCTAGCTAGGACTCAGGAGGCACAGCATGACCTTAGGCATGCTTGAAACGTTCTAAGTGCTCTATAAAGAAGACGATACCTGCAAAAGAAAAGCTCACGGATACTTCAGGGGTTTGAGTGTGCAGGTAGTGGTGACAATTAGGCAATCTTGCCTTGGGTTTGAGTAGTCTTGCCTTGGATCTATTTAGGAATTGTTGCCAGGAATTTGTTGTACACCTTGTAAATGAGTCGCAACCAAAAAGGTGTGCTCTCTTCTATATCTTTGTACTTGTAACATTCTTCATAATAAAAACTTAAGGTACTCACTTTGGGCACCGCCCATACATGTGTGTTGTGGACTCTTTACTTGCATGAATGTTACTTTCCTAGTGATGATCCATTGGCATGGTTAATTGAATATTGTTAAAGTGTTGAACTATTGCATGGATGTTTAAGGCCACAGACATATGCCTAACTATTAAAAGTGAAGAACTTGGTTGCATAGGACTTGGTTCCTGATCTAACATTGTAGCCTAAGGCATAAGGCGTAGCTATGGGTTCCGCAATCACTCTAAGATGGAACTATTTAAGATTGCAAAGACCAAATTTGTTAGCTACTACCTCACCTTTAGTTTTTGAAGGTAAGATGGCCATTTCAAGTGATTCATTGCAAGGTTTGAAACTTGAAAGACAAGGTTGCATCTACATCTAATAGACATGAATTTTAAGAGGTGGGGGCATCGTTCTTGATGGTGAGTTTTGGGCACAGGTTAGGCATGTTCTACAATTCACCAAGCCTATTTATAGTATAATTGAATTTGCAGATACAAATCAACCAGTGATTGGGGAGGTGTATGAGCAGGTGGACAACATGCTAAACCAAATCTAAGACATTGTTGAGCCGAGAGATGCAATCAAGTATGTTGATATTCATAAGCATGTGGTCAAAAGGTAGGATAGTTTAACTATTCCACTCCATGCCCTAGCACATGTCCTTACACAAAAATATTCTTCTCCATCTTGGTTGGCCCAACCAACACCCAGGAGTGGGGATAAGTGAAAACCACACACAAAACCAAAGGTACAAAGTGGGCATATGCTTTCATAAGACATGTTGATCCCTAATGAATAGTGCTCAAGTACGAAGCAAATGAAGCAAGTACATCAGTGAGCATGGAGTGTTTGCTAACCTACATGCAACTAAAGATCGAGATTTGTTGAATCCTATCGAATGGTGGAACATGTATGGCTCCTCTACCACACATTTGCATAAATCGGCAATGACGGTGCTTTCACAAGCTATTAACACTTCTTCTGCAAAGAGTTGTCGGGGCACCTACATCTTCATCCATATCATGAAGAGAAACAACCTAAATGTATAATAGGCAAAAAGCTTGCTTTATGTGCACTACAACTTGAGGCTTTTGTCCCATTATTGTGAGGTGGCGAAGAATGATAGAACATATGTGACTTGGGACAATAATCCAAAGGAGGTTAATTTGGAGGATGGAGCCATAGATTTAGTGCACTTGAAGGATGAACTTTTGGGTGATCATGATGGTGATCATATTCATGCAATAAAGATGGATGGATTCTTTGGCCTCATCCCCCTTGTCCTCATCATAAGCATGGATGAATTCTTTGGCCTCATCCCCCTTGTCCTTGTGATAGGAATGGATGGATTATGTGGCCTTATCCATGCCTCATACAAGTAGCCCATTGCAGGCTTGTCTCCATCAACCAAATGAAGAACCTTTACCAAAGGTTCGCTAATGGCACACACCTCCTCCACTCCCACCCAAAAACTCTCATGGTATGATAGTAACCTGCATATGGCCTCCCCATACAGTATATAAAACCAATTGAAGAACCTTTACCAAAGGTTCGCTAATGGAAAACACCTCCTCCACTCCCACCCAAAAACTCTCATGGTATGAGAGTAACCTACATATGGCCTCCCCTGCAGTTTAGTGCTAAAAGATAAAGCATGTCATTCATCTAGAAGGAACATTCTCTTCACCTCCCACATACAAGTGAAAAGAGATTGAAGAGATATGAAGCTAGTGGCAAAACGTGTGATTGCAAGACACACCAACTCCCTATTATTTGAGAATTTTCTCATCAAGCTAGCACGGATGCATGATTCTATATAAATTCTGTGATGCTCCTAGTTGATTCAATAATATCCTTGATATAAGCAATTTTTCCCATATCCTCTAAAATTAAATCAATGCAATATGCGGCACAAGGAGTCCAAAACAAGGTTGGATACCTCAGCACAAGCAACCTATCAGCAACAACATGATTTATCTATTATGATTTGGACATCATTATGTGGACCTATCTCTTGAATGAACACATCCAACAACTCACATAATAATGTTGCATCTCTAACAAGTGCAGATGCATCAATGGATTTAATAAACATTGTCCTAACCGATAAATTAAGAAGGGTTATGCCCCTCTAATCAATCCAACCCTCTAACATCACAGTGCATCCAGTGACTTCTAATGATTCCTTAAGCTCCTCCAATCTACAAGTGAAATTGACCTTTTAATTTTGAAGGGATAGGCCTATTATCCCCGACATCTAGGGATAACTAGGAGATCATGTCTCGAGGCCCACATGATCCCAGACATGGAGTACGAGAGCAGATCGACTTGAGCTTGGCCCTTGAGGGCCCATCTTTCTTCTTCTCAGCCAGACTTGTCCTGTCAGCAGTACCAGCCTCCATCACTACCGGCCTGGGCTTGCATCAGAAAGGGCTCTTGCTCCATGAGGTAATTGGTCCAAGGTATCATGGTATGTGTCATATTTGATCATTATAACCTTCTTATGTATGCATTAGGTCCTTTTCATTTCGGATGACTGCTTGGATCTTACACTAATCCACTTGACCACTGTTGGGGTAATTGATGGGGTAGCTTAGCAAGTTGGTATTCATGGGTTTTGGTTGGCCACCAAGGGGGGTTTGCAGAGCCATCGTCCGCTCCCACCATATTATCACTTTTACATCTTAAAACCCCGCTCATCCATCCCATTCCCCTAGTCTGGCCATTAGAATGACCTTCCAGGGTACATCTTGTCTTGTGGGAAGAAGGGGCTAAAGGCCCAGGGGGTAAAAGCAG
>JASDQU010945141.1:5974-38972 GCA_032191745.1 Picea mariana
ACCAACACCCCCTTTCCCTCTAAAGAAACTTAGTTGTTCCCCAAGTCGTGGGATTTCCTCCCGGTGAATCTAAAAAAGATTGATAACCTTGGACACCAAGAATCCACCTCATTTACAACTATATAATATGGAAACAACCAATATTTCATTGGGATGGCACAAATCCTGAGACAACTGATGAGGTCACACCCAATCTTATCATTTTCCCAAATGAATTTTTGTAACTTTTTTTGTTTTAAATGATTTACATTTGATTAAAATATTGTAATTAAAGCATCAAATCAAATCAAATTTGATTTCTTTTTGGATAAGGACAAATAACTTTAGGTTTGTTTCACTCATAACTTTCCCAAAAGGGACAAGTGTCTTGTGACCTAACCCTATCCTTCATCTCTCCTTTATAAATAAGAGGAAGGATTTGCACAAAGGGAGATTGGTTGAATAAAGCATAAAAGATCTGTTGATTTTTCTCTAAAGAGTCTAAGTGTTTGTTTGTACTTGATCTCCTTTCAGTTGTTGGATTTGTTTTCATGTTAGTTAAGGGTTGTGGGTAGTATTAAATACTTTATATGTTAGCTATCTGCAGAAGGGATTGGTTAGCTAGGTATTACTCATTGCTTCCTTTGGTTTAGCTTGTTTGTTTTCACTTATAACAACAATGTTTAAGTTGTTTAAAGTCGTTTTATGCACATTTCCCAAAGGATGTAAGAATTTCAGCCATAATTAGTGTTTAGGAGGGCTAGGGGTCCCTTAGGACAAACCTGAAATCCCTCTTTTCATTGCTAATTATTGTTGTCTACTTTGTCTCATTTCATTTCTCTTTTAGCTTAGAATTTATGGCATTTATATTGTTGTCCTAAATAGGAAAATTGAACATTTTGGTCAATTTACCCTTTCGGGACAACCATCTTAATTGATTGTTATATAGTTGTAATTTACAATTTTCTAGTTTATTTAGTTAAATTTTGTTTATTAAAAATCACTAAAATTCATTGCTTATATAAGTTAACTAGATTTCAATTTTTGTTGACCAAGAGACACACTTGAGAAAGCAAGACATGATCTCACCAAGTGGATGGTTTGGTCTTTCAATTCATGCAATTTCATTTTCTAGACTACTAAGAATCAAATCCATGGAATCTTCACCAAGAGCCCCTCAGAATTTATCTACTTGGTATCAATCAAGTGATCTTGATTTTCTCTTGTAAATTACATAATCAAGAAATTTATTAGATTAGTTTGGTTGAAATACTACTCTACTTGGATAAGATCAGAGAAAACTCCCTCGGGGGGGTTCTAAATCTCTTCCTTTTCACATGTATATTTCTTCCATACAAGTGTCTTTAAGAGCCCAAAAGCGCTAATGAAGGAAAAGGGGCTAATTTTGCACAAGTCATCTACTAGGATATTGTTTGGAACCTCGGTTTACCTTGAGAACCAATTTCATATATTTTCCCAAGGCCTTAAGGGAGAGAACAACTTTCTAATCTCTTTTATTAGTTTGTTTTCCCAAAAATCAACAAGCTCATTTTCATCCCCTTGTTTATAATTTTCACCCCCTAGGCCATTTTGGCCACCCGACAAGCTAAGGGAGGATGGAAACACTTATTCTAAGTTGTTGGGTATGTTATGCCACTAGGTATTGATTCAATAATTATATTATTATATTATTTCAATTGACTGGTATTAATTATATTATTGTAAACCGGTCAGTTGCAATTTATGAAACCTAACCGGGATAGGACATTGAGTGAGGCCCATAATATACACAGAGGTAGTCAACTCGGGGACTTGACCCCGTGACCTCCTACTTGTAAGTTGTAACACTAAAACAATCAATCTAACCCACTAGGATTTATCTCCTTTATATACATTAAGGAGATTCCTTTGATTTGTCATATCATCTTGTGCATTTGGTATCTTGTAATAAGGGGTTTCCCTCTTGAAGATGCTTCTTATACATTCACTTTTTCACTTGATTTAGGCATGACATTACCAAATTGGGTATTTTTAATGTTTATCTATATATTTGGTTCATAACATTATTTCTTTATGAATACAATATCTAATGTTAGTGCTAGAAAAAGTAAAAGATCTCTTACATCAAAATATTCCATGTTCCACAAAATCACCTTCACTTTTAGAAAATGGTTATACATATCTTTCAACGACCAAAGTAGTGTTATTAGTCCCTGCCAAAGGCGTAGAGGGACTATAGTGATCAATAATTCTTTGACTTCATATTAGTTTGTTCTTTGACCACAGATATTTTCATAATATCTATTGTTGGAACTAGGGAACTAAAAACATTGATTTTTATATAATAAAAAATACCATATATGTCATGATCTAATTGGATAACATATTGGAGGTCTTATTGTCATCTTTGTTATTCCCACTATTTTATATGTTGGCATATCCAATTTTTTTGATCATATACGGTATTTCTAAATCATATATTTTCTTATGCATTTCTCGAAGGTTGATTAATGCTAGCATTAGTTGAATGTTTGTCTTAGCAATTTCTGTTGTCTAAATTTATCCTAAGTTTTGTTAATTATATTTTTTTTTATCTTTGTTGTGCTATTGTTATTATTATTATTATTATTATTATTATTATTATTATTATTAAGTACTTAACGTACTTAATGAGACCTGCTACATGCATTCTTTCTTAAATGTTTACATAGCGTGAGGCCCTTCGACAGTTTTGACAACATTAAATGTTTACCTAACATGCCTCACAACCTTAAATATTTACTTAACAAGCATGTTACAATACATTTTCCTTCGATTTCTGGATACAATCTTGTGTGTAGTGAATTTGGGCAGTTAGACCCATTCTTGTAGTTTGCAGGGTTGAGATCCTATGCCCTTGTTTGCTTCAACTTTGCAAGGTTGGTTTTCTGCATCCGTAGTTGGACTTGTTGTTCTGTATCACAAGATGCAACAACTATCATCCTACAAAAATGTGAGAATTCCGTTGACGGTAGAACTTGGGATTTTCTCTGCTTCATACGCTATGAAAACTATAGTTTCATAGGAAAATTGGACACTAATGGAATGTATATTTCCAGTAAGTCCAATGTCTCCAACCCTGATGCCTTTAACACGACATATCATGCCTTTAAGACATGATATGTACATCAAAGTGTGGCATGAACATGTGGGAGCATGGTGGAACGATTTACTTCCATTTTTAAAAGTAAGCAGGTTATATAAATGTAATAGTATTTAAATAAGTATTGTAAATGCCCTACCTCGGTTTTTATCAGGGCACATTTTTTAATCAAGTTTACTTCAACTGAAATTTATGAAATTACTGTAATTGCATATTTGACTTGTTGGGGCTGTATAATCTTGGTGTGAAATAATTTTTTCAAGGTGTATAGTCTTGGTGCCTCAGAAATTTAGAAATTTTGCATGGTGTATAATCTTAGTGTTTAAAAAATTTAAAAGTTTTTTAGGTGTTATTTCAGAAATTATTTCATAAATTCATAAATCTTTTCAAGGTGTGTAATCTTGGTGTCTGAGAAATCTAGAAAATTTTCATGGTGTATAAACTTAGTGTTTCTGTGTATAATCTTGGTGCCTCAGAAATTTAGAATTTTTTCATGGTGTATAATCTTAGTGTTTCAAAAATTTAAAAGTTTCACATGTTGGTGTTTCATAAATTATTTCAAAAATTTCAAAAGTTTTTTAGGTGTTGTTTCAAAAATTACTTCAAAAATTTCAAAAGTTTTTTAGGTGTTGTTTCAAAAATTGCTTCATAAATTCAAAAAAAAATTCAAGGTGTATAATCTTGGTGTATAAGAAATTTAGAAATTTTTCATGGTGTATAAACTTAGAGTTTCCGTGTATAATATTGGTGCCTCATAAATTTAGAAATTTTTCATGGTGTATATTCTTATTGTTTCAAAAAATTAAAAGTTTCATTTAAACATTCTATCAAAAGAAAATCAAAATTCCAAAATTCCAAATTTACATTTAAAAACATTAAAAATGATATTGAATAAAATTTAAATAATTGTTTATACTATTCTTTAAATAAAAAGTGTTATAGCATTATATAAATTACTATAAATCTTGGTAAAATGTTATAATATTCTGGACTGATTTACTTCCTTTTTTAAAATAAACACGTTATATAAATGTAATAGTATTTAAAGAAGTATTGTAATTCCCTACCTTGGTTTTTATCAGGGCACATTTTTTAATCAAGTTTACTTGAACTAAAATTTAGGAAATTATTGACTAAAATTTCTGTAATTGAATATTAGAGTTGTTGGGTCTGTATAATCTTGGTGTGAAATAATTTTTTCAAGGTGTATAACTTGGTGCCTCAGAAATTTAGAAATTTTTCATGGTGTATAATCTTAGTGTTTCAAAAATTTAATTTTTTTTTAGGTGTTGTTTAAGAAATTATTTCATAAATTCATAAATTGTTTCAAGGTATATAATCTTGGTGTCTCAGAAATTTAGTAATTTTTCATGGTGTATAAACTTAGTGTTTCCGTGTATAATCTTAGTTCCTTAGAAATTTAGAAAAAAATATGGTGTATAATCTTAGTGTTTCAAAAAATTTAAAGTTTCATGGTGTATAATCTTAGTGTTTCAAAAAATTTAAAAGTTTTTAGGTGTTGTTTCAAAAACATTTCATAAATTGATAATTTTTTTCAAGGTGTATAATCTTGGTGTCTCGTAAATTTAGAAAATTTTCATGGTGTATAAAGTTAGTGTTTCCGTTTATAATCTTGGTTCTTCAGAAATTTAGAAATTTTTCATGGTGTATATTCTTAATGTTTCAAAAATTTAAAAGTTTCATTTAGACATTCTATCAAAACAAAATCAAAATTCCAAAATTCCAAATTTACATTGAAAAACATTAAAAATAATATTGAATAAATTTAAATCTATTACAGATGTGAATACATTAACCTTTCTTTTCCGTCTTCTATACTTAACCAATTTTCCGTTTCTTTTTTCCTTGTACTTTATCTTTCTCGATACTTAATGGTTTTTCCGAAATTTGTGAACCCGGGGTATAGTGAAGCTTGCGAGTTCCATTGGTCCGAGTCAAATTGCAAATGACGGAAGTGTTGTCTGCAAAATGTGTATCACAGAATTGTTGGGTGCAAAATGTATATGATATAAGTGTTGGGTGCAAGATGTATATCAAGGAACACTGGGGACATGAAAAATGAAAAATAAAAATAAATATGAATAATTGATTTAATAAAATTTAACAAAACATTATCACATATTAATAATGAATACAATATTTAATATTAATATTATAGAATATATATCATTAATTTATTTTATAGTTTATTTATTAATATTAATATAAAATAGTATATACAAGTATATATCCATTTTAACTCTATATTCAAGAAGAATCAATTTCTAAGTACAAACCTTTATTATCATAAAGAAAATCAAAATTCCAAAATTTCAAATTTACATTTAAAAACATTAAAAATAATATTGAATAAAATTTAAATAATTGTTTATACTATTCTTTAAGTAAAAAGTGTTATAGCATTATATAAATTACTATAAATCTTGGTACAATGTTATAATATTCTATAAATTACTAAATCTCATGTTGTTGTCGGTCGGACTCATGAGACATAAGCATGAGTATAAATTCGACGAGTCGAGTACTTTATGTTTCTTGTTACTTAGTCATTTTTCTGAAAGTTGTGAACCCGGGTATAGTGATGCTTGCGAGTTCCAGTGGTCCGGGGTCGAATTGCAAATGACAAAAGTGTTGTCAAAATGTGTATCCTTGAAATTGTTAGGTGCAAAATGTATATGACATAAGTGTTGGGTGCAAAATGTATATCACGGAACATGAGGTACATGAAAAATGAAAAATAAAAATAAATATGAATAATTAATTGAATAAAATTTAACAAAATATAATAACATATTAATAATGAATATTATATTTAATATTAATATCATAGGATATATATCATTAATTTTACTTTATAGTTTATTTATTAATATTAATATAAAAGACTATGTACAAGTATATATCCATTTTAACTCTAAATTCAAGAAGGATTAATTTCTAGGTGCAAACCTTTATTATCATAAACAAAATAAAAAATAAAAAATAAAAAATTTACATTTAAAAACATTAAAAATAATATTGAATAAAATTTTAATAAATTTTTATACTATTCTTTAAGTAAAAAATGTTATAGAATTATATAAATTACTATAAATCTTGGTACAATGTTATAATATTCTATAAATTACTAAATCTCATGTTGCGGTTGTGAGACTAGTGATACATAATCATGACCCATTTATTTTATTCTACTATATTTTTATATGTATATGACATAAGTGTTGGGTCAAGATGTATATCACTGAACAAGCTTAACATGAAAAATGAAAAATAAATATGAATAATTAATTGAATAAAATTTAACAAAACGTTATCATATATTTAGCAAAACATTATCATATAGTAATAATGAATACTATATTTAATATTAATATTATAGGATAGAGATCATTAATTTTACTTTATAGTTTATTTATTAATATTAATATAAAATACTATATACAAGTATATATCCATTTTAACTCTAGAGTCAATAAGGATCATTTTCTAGGTACAAACCTTTATTATCATAAACAAAATCAAAATTCCAAATTTACATTTAAAAATATTAAAAATAATATTGAATAAAATTTAAATAATTGTTTATACATATGAATAATTAATTGAATAAAATTTGACAAAACATTATCACATATTAATAATGAATAAGATATTTAATATTAATATTATAGGTTATATATCTTGGTGATCTTGGAAAGCTTCTCTTAATGCTTTTCCAGCACAGAAACAAAATTCTAAAGAATCACAAGTAATCACTTACCCTCTTAAGGTCTAGTAGACCAACGTTAATCATCATCATCATTAATTTTACTTTATAGTTTATTTATTAATATTAATATAAAATAGTATATACAAGTATATATCCATTTTAACTTTAGAGTCAATAAGGATCAATTTCTAGATACAAACCTTTATTATCATAAACAAAATCAAAATTCCAAAATTTCAAATTTACATTTAAAAACATTAAAAATAATATTGAATAAAATTTAAATAATTGTTTATACTATTCTTTAAGTAAAAAGTCTTATAGCATTATATAAATTACTATAAATCTTGGTACAATGTTATAATATTCTATAAATTACTAAATCTCATGTTGTGGTTGGTCAGATTTGTGAAACATAAACATGAATGTAAATGTGAACCCGGGAGTCCCCCAACGCACTCAGTGTGTCACAACTATTTTAGTCTAATAATTTTTCTTACGTGCATTTCATTTTCTTTGGTGCAATAGCTTAATATATATAGTTTTATGTGTATTTATTTTTTCCATCTTCTATACTTAACCAATTTCCCGTTTCTCTTTTCCTTGTACTTTATCTTTATCGTTACTTAGTCATTTTTTCAAAATTTGTGAACCCGTGAATAGTGAAGCTTGTGAGTTCTAGTCGTTTGAGGTGGAATTGCAAATGATAGAAGTGTTGTCTGCAAAATGTGTATCATGGAATTGTTAGGTGCAAAATGTATATGACATAAGTGTTGGGTGCAAGATGTATATCACATAACAGAATATTAATATTATAGGATATATATCATTAATTTTACTCTTAATTCTATCATTAATTTTATTCATGATTTACTCTGTCAAAGGCATTAAAAGATATTTTCCACGTCAATCTTAATTATCATTCCCTTCTCTTTGGTTAAGTAAAAAGAGTTATAGCATTATATAAATTACTATACATATTGGTACAATGTTATATTATTCTATAAATTACTAAATCTCATGTTGGTGAACCAAACCGCTAGTCCACCAACCCGCTCACCCTGTTGCATCTATTTTATTCGACTATGTTTTTATATGTATATGACAGAATTGTTGGGTGCAAAATATATATGCTGGAAGTGTTGGGTGCAAGATGTATATCACAGAACAAGCCAGACATGAAAAATGAAATATAAAAATAAATATGGATAATTAATTGAATAAAATTTGACAAAACATTATCATATATTAATAATGAATACGATATTTAATATTAATATTATAGGATATATATCATTAATTTTACTTTATAGTTTATTTATTAATATTAATATAAAATAGTATATACAAGTATATATCCATTTTAACTTTAGAGTCAAGAAGGATAATTTTCTAGGTACAAACCTTTATTATCATAAACAAAATCAAAATTCCAAAATTCCAAATTTACATTTAAAAACATTAAAAATAATATTGAATAAAGTTTAAATAATTGATTATACTATTCTTTAAGTAAAAAGTGTTATAGCATTATATAAATTACTATAAATATTGGTACTATGTTATGATATTCTATAAATTACTAAATCTCATGTTGCGGTCGGTCGTACTCGTGATACATAAACATGACTATAAATGTGAACCCGTGAATCTGCCAACCCGCGAGTCCACCAACCCACTCAGTGTGTCACAACTATTTTATTCTAATAAATTTTTATACGTGCATTTAATTTCCTTTGGTGGAATAGCTTAATATATATATTTTTATGTGTATTTATCTTTTCCATCTTCTATACTGACGCAGACCCCCAGACCCGCAGGTCAGAATCCACACAAGATATTTTCCTTTCGGCCCGAGAACTTGATTGGCTCTTCTATTTCCCTTTCGAAAAATCAACCCACAACAAACCTTGAGCAATTTCCTCTTCTATTTCGGGATACCAGATTTTGTGATTTTGCGAATCCCGTGGTCAAGTATCTCACCTCTTTGACCTCCGAAACCTGAAATGCTAACACTTAACCTTTCCTGATGTCAATTTCGGCTTTTCTCCCTTCGCGATTTCGGGAGTTGCAATGTCGTGCAACTCTTCCCCTCGACTCCCGAAGTCCCAAAACCCGAATTACCGAAATATAAATGTCCCAGCCTCCTCTTTCTCTTCACGTTTTCGGGGCCTCAAACACTGAAATACACTTTCACTGAGTCCTCAGGGCTCTCAAACCTCCGAACCCTGAAATACCAAAACGACACCTTTTGAAATCCTTTTCCGGACATTCGTGTACCGACTTGTCCTCTATGCTATGCTTGTTCTCTTGACAACAGAACTCTTGGTAAGCCGAATACCGAAACGCCGAAACTCTAAGGTTCTGCTCTAAAAGAAATCAATGGTTGTGGATCCCCTTTTGATCCAATGGTCAGCGCAATTTCACGTACCGGGAGTTCGAGATGCCAAAGCTCGAACTCTATGTCCTCTCCACCTTCCGGTCTCTAAAATCCTAATTTCCTGATACAATACCTTCTACAGGATCAATGCCATGAATCTCCCCTCGATCTGTCGGCCCATGTGATTTCGGACTTTCAGGTACCGGGAGTCCAAGACTCTCGATCCCAGAACATTGCTCTCTCTGGTTCCCAAACCCCGAAATACCGAATTGTCAAAATGCCCTTCCACGATACTTCGTGTTTCACAGCTTTGGGGGTTCTGATGTGAAAAACCCAGACTCTTGTCCATAGGAATGCCGAATTCCTGAACTCTGAAATGCCGAAAAATGAATTTGTCGCAATCCTCCAATTTCATATTTATTCTCCTCCTGAATCCTGATCCCTTGTCCTTGGGAGTTCCGAAACCCCGAACTCTGAAGTTCTGAAATGTCAACGTGACAATCTCCGCCTCTGCACACAAAAGTTTCCCTTTCGCATTTCGAGGATTTGATCATCCAAAATATTGGCTTACTCTTGTCCTCTCAAACCTCGAAATGCTGAAATGCTCTAACGTCCTGAACAGTCAGGGTAAATGGAGCTTATCCAACTTGCAACTCTGGTAGACCCTATGATCATCACTATTTCGGGAATTCTCCTCGGAGGATTTTGACCATCCAATGCTTTCCTCTCAAAGGACTTCTGGTTCTGAATTTGGTCCTTCTTTGACAATCACACTATTTACCTCCCTTTGAACACTTTGAAAGTGTAAATCCCTCCTGCACTTCCTTCGACAACTTCGAAGACTCTATCCCTCCTGAGCTTGCTTGAAAATCCTTAAGTACTCTGGGGATAACTTTTGCGCACACTCCTTGTGGAACTCCTTCAAACACTCCTGAGTATTTGAGTTCCTCAACTCTGTGAAACCCTCTGCTACAGTAGTCATTCAACCACTCATCCTTAGGTATAATTTTTGAGCTCTTTTGTCAGCCTGCGCACACCTTGCACGACTCCTATGCTTAACTTGCACTTCTGCGAGAATGAGAATAACTGTATCTCTCTTGAGCTTTCAGAGATGAACTCTGAACCCGTCAACACACTCCTTGTATATTCTCCACTGCACTCCTTGCAGGAATTCTTGCTCAAATAGAGAAACAATTGAAACTCATTCCTTACTCTCCCTCTCTCAGATTTCAGACATTTAACAAGAAATCATTCATGCACAACATCAAAGAAAAATGTACAATAGAAAGAGTAAAACAGCTATAAGCCCAACATTTAGCATATGCACACAGAAAGCATTACCACACCATGAGTCTGGATTCAAAGCTTCATATATTAAATTCAAGACTTCTATACATGGATGTTTTTTCAACAAAAGCTCTCCGCTTTCTCTCTGTTTTTTAAAAATGCTCTTCTTGATAATGTTACAATGATACAAGGTGAGGGTGTCTATAATCGATTTTCCCTCTGCTCCTAAAACTGTCAAATCTAGAAATTTAAATCTACCTACTTACATTAACTATGCATAAATGCCTCTATCTACTACAGATGAGAGCGGATCACTCAAGATATATTTACAATTTGGAAGTACGCCCTTTCTTAACTATTTCATTTATGTTTGGTGCATAAAACTTCAGAACATTTCAAACAAATTCATCATGTGCCAAAATGCATTGGCGTTTGTCCCATGCTCACTTGTTGCCGGCGATGCTCCTGCATCATACTCCCTCTCTTGAAAATTTTCATGGACTCCTGTTCATGAGCTCCTATACAGTCTGTCCATGCTTCCAAATCTCTGCTTCATTCTCCCATCTTGCATATTCAACTAGATGTCCTTTCCACTTGACTAAGTATTCAAAATATTCTTTTCTCCTGGTCCTCTTGCTGACTCTCTTGTCAAGTATGCTCTCTATATGTGAATTTTCAGCAACTGGCATTTGTTTAGTCCACTCAACCTCTAGTTGTTCATTTCCTGCCCCTGCTTCCTCAACTTTATAAGGGTACAGATCTAATATATTGAATATCGGTGAAATTTCGATCCCCTTGGGTAATTCAATCTCATAAGCATTTGCCCCAAATTTCCTTATGATCTTGCATGGTCCAATTTTCTTCATTTTCAATTTATTATATGTCCCCCTTGGGAACCTTTCCTTTCTTAAGTGTGCAAGAACCAAATCACCAACTTCAAACTGAAGTTCTCTCCTGTGTTGATCTACTCTTCATTTATACTCTTGGCTCGAATTCTGCAGTCGTTCCTTCACCTGGTTGTGAAGTTCCTTCATTGCCTCTGCAAAATCTTCTACACTAGCACTCCTAGTTACATTCTGTTCTGAATCTCTCAATTCAGAAATTCCTCTTGGTTGAATCCCATAAACAATTTGGAATGGACTCTTCCCTGTGCTTCTGTTAAGTGAGTCATTATAAGCAAATTCCACCTGTGGAAAAATGTTGTCCCACTGACTGTGATGTTCAGTCACCAGGCTCCTTAGTAAATCTCCCAAGCTCATGTTTACCACTTCCGTTTGCCCATCCTTCTGAGGATGATAAGCCAAGATAAATGATAGTTTTGTTCCTAGCTTCTTCCACAAAGTCCTCCAGAAATGTCCCACGAACTTGGTGTCTCAATCCAAAATTATGCTCCTTGGTAAGCTGTGAAGTATGACAACTTCTTTGAAAAACAGGTTCGCAATGTGAGTTGCGTCACTGGTTTTCTGACATGGTATGAAATGTGCCATCTTAGAAAATCTATCCACCACTACAAAGATCGAGTCAAACCCTCTTTGTGTTCTCAGCAGCCCCAATATGAAGTCCATGCTTACTACATCCCACGACCTCTTAGGTATGGGCAATGGTTGATATAAGTCTGTGTTCTGCCTCTTTCCTTTTGAATGCTGGCGAATTCTGCATCTCTCTACAAATCATTTGACATCAGTCCTCATCCCCAGCCAAAAATATGACTTGTTTAACTTTGAGAACGTCTTTTCATGACCGAAATGTTCGACCAATCCTCCACTATGTTTCTCCTTCAGCAAATTCTCCCTCATGGAGCACTTTGGAATACAAAGTGATTACCTTTAAACAGTAATCCTTCTTGGGCCATGTATTCTGTCCATTGACTTCTGTCCCTAAGAACTGGATTCTCAGATACTTCATATGCCTCTTTGAAGTCTGAATCATCCCTGTAGATGTTCCTGAGATCATCAAAACCCAATGTTTTGATTCTGAACTCCTTCATAATCAAACACTTCCTACTCAAAGAATCAACAACCTTGTTACCAGTTCCAGAAATATGTTTAATTACAAAAGTAAAATTTTGCATATATTCAACCCATTTAACATGTCTTTGATTGAATTTTTTCTATTGAGTCACAAGTTGTAATGCATGATTGTCACTGTACAAGACAAACTCCTTGGGGATTAAGTAATGTCTCCATTTTTTCAATGCTTGAATAATAGCATAGAACTCCTTGTCATATGTGGAGTATTTCATTTTGGCTTCATTCATCTTCTCGCTGAAGTATGCTATCGGCCTATCTTCTTGGCTTAAGACTGCCCCTATTGCAAATCCACTAGCATCACATTTTACTTGAAATGTCTTTTTGAAATCTGGCAACACCAGAATTGGTTGTTCTGTGATTTTCCTTTTCAGCAAATTAAAACTTTTCTCTGCTTCTTCTGTCCAGTGAAAAGACTTGTGTCTTTTCTTCACCGTGTCCATCATCGGTGCACTAATTCCACTGAAATTCTGGATGAACTTCTTGTAGAAACTAGCCAATCCGTGAAAGCTTCTTACCTCAAATATGCTTTTTGGCGATGGCCAATTCTTAATTACCTCCACCGTATCTGGATCCATTCTCAACTTATTTGCAGAGATAACAAAACCCAAATATATGAGTTCTATCTTCATAAACGATGACTTTTTCATGTTTATCAACAACTTCCCTTGCTGCAATCTTTTCATCACTGTATCCAAATGTTTCAGACGCTCTGCCTTTGTTTTATTGAAAATCAGTATGTCATCAAGATACAGAATGACAAATTTTCCAATGAAATCATTCAGGACTTCATTCATCAATCTCATGAAGGTACTTGGCGTGTTGGTTAAGCCAAATGACATAACAAGCCATTCATACAGTCCTTCATTGGTCTTGAAGGTTGTCTTCCATTCATCTCCTTCTCTCATACGAATTTGATGATAACCACTCTTCAAATCAATCTTTGAAAAAAAATTTGCTCCACTCAAACAATCCATCAAATCATCCATCCTTAGCAATGGAAATCTGTACCTGATGGTTATCTTGTTGATTTCCCTCGAGTCCGTACACATCCTCCAGCCTCCATCTTTCTTTGGGCTGAGCACTGTCGGAACAACACATGGACTAAGGCTTTCTCTAACCAGTCCCTTGTACATTAAGTCCTGGACTTGTCTCTTGACCTCCTCATTCTCCTATGGCGTTAATCTGTATGCTGCTTTGTTTGGTAAACTAGCTCCAGGTATGAGATCAATATGATGACTTACACTTCTGATTGATGGCAATGAACAAGGTAGTTCATCCACTACTATGTCAGGAAATTCCTCCAACAGTTTCTGGATTTCTTCTGGTAAATCATCCACCCTTGTACTGGTTAAGACAATTCTATGCTTTCTAACCACAATAAATTGTGTATATTCTTTCTTCTTAACCTCTATAAGAATTTCCTTCCCACTCATGAGAAGTATAGTGTTCCTTACCTCAGGTTTTACTTTTTTGTCCTTAATCGACAACAACATGTGAGTTCTCCCATTCTTCTCCAGGGTGTATGTGTTCTTCCTCCCATCATGAATCACATTCCTGTCATATTTCCATGATATACCTAGCAATAGATGACAAACATCCATGGGAATGACATCACAGGGTATTTCATCCTTATATCCACCTATTTTAAATTCAACTAAACATTGTTTAGTGACATTTACCTGATGTCCTTTTTGTAGCCATGAAACTCTGTATGGGCTTGGATGTTCAACAGTTTCCAGCTCTAGCTTTTCTACCATCTCTGTAGAAATGAGACTGTCTGTGCTACCATTGTCCACGATGACTTTGCATGCCCAGTCTTTGGTCTTGCAAGTAGTCTGAAAAAGTTTGTTCCTTTGAGCTGGATTCTTCGCCTCCTTTTCTGGCGTTAAGAGAACCTTCCTCATCATCAATGATATTCTTCCTTCAGCATCCTCTACCTCAACATTCCATATTTGTGCTTCTGCAATGTGAGTCTCACCACCTTCCTTCTTCTTATCTAGACATTCATAAGACTTATGCCCATTCTTTCCATATGTGAAGCATTTTATTTCACCACCTCTACCTCTTCCTCTTTCTCTGGTTCGAGGAAAAGTATTTATGTCTTCATACTATCCTCTTTGTGAGCTTCCACCTCTCTCAATCTGAGTTTGAGGTTTCTTCCATTCCTCCTTAGGTTTCTGATTTCTATCTTGGGCAACTGGTTTGCCTCTGGCTTGACTTCTGCCTCGACCTCTTTGACCTTGCTTTCGGCTCAGCTTCTCTTCAGCTTTAAGAGCCATCTGATAAGAATCTTCCACCGTTCGAATGGTCATTATGCTCATCTCATCTTGAATTTCATACCATGGACCATTCATGTATCTAGCAACTTTTTCATCGCTTCTTTCCTGATGACCTGCTCTGATGTTTATTTTATAGAACTCCTCAGTGTATTGTTTCACAGAATTCAGCTTCTGTCTCAAATTCTGCATTTTTCGGAACAAAGAAATTTGATAATCCCTGGGAATGAATTTTGCCTTCATCTTCACAACCATTCTATCCCAACTCTTGATTTTTTGCTTGCCTTTGCAGCGTCTGTCAGCTTGTAGTTCATCCCACCATAATGTTGCATGTCCTTTAAGTCTTGTAACAACATGTTTGACCTTTCTGTCTTCCTCAACATATTCATAGTCAAAATATGTGTCCAGAGCTCTAATCCAATCTAGAATCTCTTCAACATCCAGGTTTCCTTCATATACTAGAATGTCCATTTTTTCCCTAGCACCCATTCTTGCAACAGCCCTGAGTAGGCGTTCATTTGTTGCATCTTCTACTGCAACTTCTTCTCTTTCATGTCCAGCTTCATTTTCACTTTCAGATCCACTGAGATATCCAACATTGACTGCACGCCTCTGTACTACTTCCATGGCATCCATCCTAGCACGTAAGTCATGCATATCTCTTGCCCCTGGTGGATCAGGTAATTGCCTGCCCCTTCTTCTTAGCATTTCCCTTTCCTCTGGTGGATCAGGTATTTGTTTGTCTCTTCTTCTCAGTGCCATGGCTGAGATTCTTTCTCACACCCTCTATTTTAAATATACAAACAGAGAAGGGCTATGATACCACAACTGACACAGACCCCTAGAACTGTAGGTTGGAATCCGCATAGGATCTTTTCCTTTCGGCCCGAGAGCTTGACTGGCTCTTCTATTTCCCTTTCAGAAAATCAACCCACAACAAACCTTGAGGAATTTCTTCTTCTATTTTGGGATACTGGATTTCATGATTTTGTGAATCCCGTGGTTCAATATCTCACCTCTTCGACCTCCGAAACCCGAAATGCTAACACTTGACCTTTCCTGATGTCAATTTTGGCTTTTCTCCCTTCGTGGTTTTGGGAGTTGCAATGTCATGCAACTCTTCCCCTTGACTCTCGGAGTCCCGAAACATGAATTACCGAAATACAAATTTCATGTACTCCTCTTTATCTTCGCATTTTCGGGGTCTCAAACACCGAAATACACTTTCATTGAGTCCTCGGGGCTCCCAAACCTCTGAACCTCGAATTACTAAAACAACACCTTTTGAAATCCTTTTCCGGACTTTCGCGTACCGGCTTCTCCTCTATGCTATGCTTGTTTTCTTGACAACATAACTCCCAGTAAGTTGAATACTGAAATGTTGAAACTCTAAGGTTTCACCTCTAAAAGAAATCAACAGTTTTGGATCCCCTTTTGATCCAATGGTTAGCACAATTTCGCGTACAAGGAGTTCTAGATGCCAAAGATCGAACTCTATGTCCTCTCCACCTTCTGGTCTCTGAAATCCTGATTTCCCGATACAATACGTTCTATGGGATCAATGCCATGAATCTCCCCTCGATCCACTGGCCTGTGTGATTTCAGAATTTCCGGTACCAGGAGTCCAAGACTCTTGATCCCAAAACACTGCTCTCTCCGATTCCCAAACCCCGAAATACCAAATTGCCGAAATGCCCTTCCACGATACTTCATGTTTGATAGCTTCGGGGCTTCTGATGTGAAAAACCCGGACTCTTGTCCATGGGAACACCTAATTCTTGAACTCCTAAATGCTGACAACTGAATTTTTCGCAATCCTCCAATTTCAGATTTCTTCTCCACCTGAATCCCGATCCCTTGTCCTTGGGAGTTCCGAAACCCCGAACTCCGAAGTTTCGAAATGTCAACATGACAATCTTCGCCTCTGCACATGAAAGTTCCCCTTTCACATTTTGGGGATTTGATCAGCCAAAATCTTCGCTTACTCTTGTCCTCTCAAACCCCAAAATGACAAAATTCTCTAACGTCCTGAAGAGTCAGGTTAAATGGACCTTATCCAACCTGCAACTCTGGTAGACCCTACGATCATCACTATTTCGGGAATTCTCCTCGGAGGATTTTGACTGTCGAATCCTTCCCTCTCAAAGGACTTCTAGTTCTGAAATTGGTCCTTCTTTGACAACCACGCTCTTTACCTCCCTTTGAACACTTCGAAGGTGTAAATCCCTCCTGTGCTTCCTTTGACAACTTCAAAGACTCTATCCCTCCTGAGCTTGCTTGAAAATCCTCATGTACTCTGGGGATAACTTCTGCGTGCACTCCTTGTTACACTCCTTCAAATACTCCTAAGTATTTGAGTTCCTCAAATCTGTGTAACCCTATGCGACAATAGTTATTCAACCACTCAGCCTTAGGTATAAGTTCTGATCTCTTTTTTCATCCTGCGCACACCTTGCATGGATCCCGTGCTTAACTTGCACTTCTGTGAGAATGAGAATAACTGTATCCCTCCTGAGATTTCAGAGATGAACTATGAACCCATCAATGCACTCCTTGCGGACGCTCCACTACACTCCTTGCAGGAATTCTTGCTCAAATAGAGAAACAATTGAAACTCATTCCTTACTCTCCCTCTCTCAGATTTCATACATTTAACAAGAAATCATTCATGCACAACATCAAAGCAAATGTACAATGATGATGATGATGATGATGATTAACGTCGACTAAGACCTAATTGGTCTATCAGACCTTAAGAGGGTAAGTGATTACTTGTGATTCTTTAGAATTTTGTTTTTGTGCTTGAAAATCATTAAGAGAAGCTTTCCAAGATCACCATACTTTTGTTGAGTTAAGAGGTTAGGAAGGTAGGTAGTGTGATCAATATTTTGAAAATGAGATCTAATATGGGTATAGGCTGGACAATCTAAGAGAAAGTGCTTTTCATCTTCAACCTTCTTAGTGTCACAAAGGTGACACACTCTTTCATCCCATGGTGTTTTAGGAATTGACCAATGCCCAGTTTCACTATGGAGCTCGTGAGAATTTGTTCTTATCTTAGCAATGCTTATTTTTTTCTTTACACTTGGCAAAATAGATAGATAATTTTGATCTTCTAGATTAGGGTTGATTACATCTTTATAATACCTTAATTTTATTTTTTCCTCTAACTCTTTAGAAAGAGTAAAACAGCTACAAGCCCAACATTTAGCATATGCACACAGAAAGCATTACCACACCATGAGTCTGGATTCAAGGCTTCATATATTAAATTCAATACTTTTGTACATGGATGTTTTTTCAACAAAATCTCTCTTCTTTCTCTCTTTTTTTTTAAAATGCTCTTCTTGATAATGTTACAATGATACAAGGTGAGGGTGTCTATAATCAATTTTCCCTTCGCTCCTAAAACTATCAAATCTAGAAATTTAAATCTACCTACTTACATTAACTATGCATAAATGCCTCTATCTACTACAGATGAGAGCGGATCACTCAAGATCTGTTTACAATTTGGAACTATGCCCTTTCTTAACTATTTCATTTATGTTTGGCGCATCAAACTTCAGAACATTTCAAACAAATTTATCATGTGCCAAAATGCGTTGGCATTTGTCCCATGCTCGCTTGTTGCTGGCGATGCTCCTGCATCATATACTTAACCAATTTCTCGTTTCTCTTTTCCCTGTACTTTATCTTTATGGTTACTTAGTCATTTTTTCGAAAGTTGTGAACCTGAGTATAGTGAAGCTTGTGAGTTCCAGTGGTTCGAGGTGAAAAATGTATATGACATAAGTGTTGGGTGCAAGATGTATATCACATAACACAATATTAATATTAAAGGATATATATCATTAATTTTATTCATGATTTACTCTTTCAAAGGCATTCTCCATGTCAATCTTAATTATCATTCCCTTCTCTTTGTTTGTCACACTAGTATGAATTGCTTCCTGAACCAGGATCATATTGTCCCAAATTTGCCTATTAGACACAAAACCCCCTTGATTGGGGAGGATGATCCTGGGGAGAAGAGGCTTTAGCCTGGAAGCTATAATTTTAGCAAGGAGTTTGTAGGAAGTGTTATAGAGGGATATGGGGTGGAAATGATCAAAGGTATTCACATTTTTATCCTTTGGGATCAACACCAGGAAGGAGGAGTTCGTAGCTCCCCCAATCTTGCAATTTTCCAGGGAATAATTAATCATTCAGAGCATATATTTTTTGACAATTTCCCAGCATTGGCAATAGAAATGGAAAGTGAACCCATCCGGTTTGGGTGCTTTGTCTGGGTCAAAGTGGAAGACTACTTCTTTGACTTCTTCTTATGTAATTTTCTTTATCAGGTCTCGGTTTTCTTGATTTGTTATTATTCGGGGGATGTGTTCCATAAAATTTATCCTTTGCACTTTGTTGTCTTCACCATATTGAGTGTAAAGTATCTTGAAACGGGAGGTTGCCTCAGTTTTTATCTCTTCAAAAGAGTTTATTATTTCCCAGAAGTTTTTTTAATTTCATCTATAGAGTTTCTATGCTGTCTAGCTTTATCTTGTTTATGAATGAAGGAAGTGTTTTTGTCTCCTACCTTGAGCCACAGGGCTCTCGATTTCTTTCTCCATTATCTTTCTTCGTTGTGTAGCACCTTTAGATACTTTTGGAAGTGATTTTTCTCCTGATCTAGGTGTTCTTGAGTCACTTCCTTTTCTTCCATTTCCATATGAATATCTTCTAAATTTTGTTTGTGCTGCTGCACCTCATCCTTTGTGCTGAGAAAAGCTTCCTTTGCCCAGGCTTCGAGAGCTTGTTTTATTTTTTTGAGTTTTTGTTCCCAGATATACACTGGGGTTCCATTTATCTAGGTGGACTAGGTTGCGGAGATAAGGGGGAGGAAGTTCGGGGATTCCATCCAGAGAGGATTGAATCTAAAAGGGATGGTACCAAAGTTCATTTCCTTAGTTAAGGTGAGGGCTATAAGCCAATGATCTGAAATCCCCCAAGGAATTGTTTTAGAGATTATATCCAACGGAAGGAGGAGAAGGGTGTTATGGATTAGGAAACGATCCAGCCTAGCAGCTATGTGACCCACCCCAGTCCTTTTGTTGCTCCAAGTATATTTTCCTTTTGAGGTTTTTACATCGAAAAGGTCAAGGTCAGTGATCAGGTCTTGCATATTTTCCCGAAACTAGTCTCTTACGATGGAACCCCCCTTTTTCTCCCCTTGATGCAGTGTTGTATTGAAGTCTCCAGCTATAATACAATTTTCTTGAGCATCTATGTCTTTCAGTTTCGACATAGTTTCCCATCATTCTTTTTTTCCCCTTATATTATTTGGCATGTAAACGTTTCAAACAGGAAAGCTAATACCTGATTGTATATGCTTTAGCTTGACCATCATCTAGTGGTTAGTAACTGCTCTTTGTTCCTCCTTGAAGATTTAGGTGTTCCAGGCTGTGCAACTTCCTCCTGAGGCTCCTCTCGCACTTATTGCCACACCTTCACTAAGTTTCTAAAGTTGTTTGATTTCTCTAAGGACTTCATCACCCTTGAGTTTTGTCTCCTGAATTAAGAGAATTTGGGGTTTTTTAGTTCTGATCATCTTGCGAAGTGATTCTTTCTTTTCTGCTTGGCCCAGTCCTCTACAATTCTAGGAGACAACCTTCATTACTTATTGTTGTGCTTGGACCCTCCTTTTGAGGGGTGTGTCTGTCCCTTTGTTGGGTGAGCTTTCCCATTTTTCTCTTCTTTTCAGAGGATTTCTTCCAGCGTAGGTTGAGTACCTAGATCTTTATCTTGTGTGGTTGCTTTATCTCTTTTGGACTTGTTTGTTTTCTTACCAGCTTTAGTAGTTGGCACCATTTTGGGGATTTAAATTTCCATTTCTTCTCCGGATTCCTCTTGAATTTCATCTTCTTTCTCTAGATGTGCATCTGATAATTGTGGATCTTGATCTTCTACCGGGTTTTCTTTGCATGCATCCATCTCCTTAGGGTTTCCCTTCATATTTTCCTTTGTCTTCGTTTGTTCTAGGTCCTAGATTTCCAGGGTTTCGTATTTATTCTTGTTGCTTTTGGCTTCATCCTCTATATGGATTATCTCATTCCCTTTGCTTGGAGATGGGGGAGCATTGTTGCTTTTTCAATCCGGTCGTAGATTCCATGTTTTGTTCGTTGTTTTTTTTTTTTTCGTTTTGTTTGTTGCCATTGTTATGATGCTTTGTTGTATGGATTTTCCTGAGTTGATTTGGGGAATTTTTTTGAAAAATGACCATACTCATGAAAGTATTTACATTTGAAAGGGATTTGTTTATAGTCCACCATATGATTGTAGGTCTATCCATATAGAATTGGTTGTATTGCTTTTAGCAGTCCTTTTTCTAGATCTACTTCCACGCATAGCCTTGCATAAGATTGTAATCCCTCTCATGGTTTAGCTCGATCAATGAACCTACCTAGGGCGTTTCCTATATTTTTGATAGTTTTGTCATTCCAATAATGTAGTGGTAGAAATGGGAGCCGAACCTATGCCGGAACAACTGAGGGCATGTAATTCTCAGGACTGAAATATGGAGTCCACTTATTAAGGTACATTCCTCTGGTGCCCATTAAATATAATGTGCTTTGAAAAATCAGATCACGATCTGCCTTATTTTCAAAGAGGAAGACATAAATTCCCTTTCCATAGAAGGTTGTTGAGAGCTCTCCTTTGATGATTTTCCCCCAATTTTGATCCAACCAAGATGCCATAGCTTTGGGGGAAGGCCAGACTCTAGTGAACTAACCTATCAAGCCATTTTCAGCCAACTGCAAGGCAAAAGGCCTGGCCGAGGAGGAATGAACTGCCACCTTTGGTATTTTTTCTAACCCTTTTACAAATCTAGAGGGTTTCACGTCCTTTGTTTCCTTCTTGTATGAGGTAATGAGCACTTGAAACGCTTTAAGATCTGGAGGCTGGGGGGGTTGGGGTAGGGGGAGGGCATTCCCAAGGCCATGAATGCGATCGTAGGGAACCCCAGGTTTTGTCAGTCCCAAGGTTCAAGAGCTCTGCCAAGGACGATTATTTTTTTCCTGATATATATCATTAATTTTACTTTATAGTTTATTTATTAATATTAATATAAAGTAGTATATACAAGTATATATCCATTTTAACTCTAGAGTCAAGAAGAATCAATTTCTATGTACAAACCTTTATTATCATAAACAAAATCAAAATTCCAAAATTCCAAATTTACATTTAAAAACATTATAATATTGAATAAAATTTAAATAATTGTTTATACTATTCTTTAAGTAAAACGTGTTATAGCATTATATAAATTACTATAAATCTCATGTTGCCATACATTGGACTCATGATACATAAGCATGACTATAAATGTGAACCCCTGAGTTCACCAACCAGCTCACCGTGTCACATCTATTTTATTCAACTATATTTTTATAAGTATATGACGGAAGTGTTAGGTGGAAGATGTATATCACGGAATACTCGGGACATGAAAAATGAAAAATAAAAATACATATGAATAATTAATTGAATAAAACATTATTACATATTAATAATGAATACAATATTGTCTCCGAGGTGTAGAACACTCGGTGACAGAGTGTGTTGTTAAGCCACTCCATGTTGTTGAAGTCATTGGTTCAAAACTTGAGGGAACAAAAAATCCAACCATGTTAAGGGTTGGTGTGGCTCAGGCCGCATTACTATAAATGTGAACCCTAGAGTTGGGTGCAAGATGTATATCACGGAACGAGCCCGAAATGAAAAATAAAAATAAATATGAATAATCAATTGAATAAAATTTAACAAAACATTATCACATATTAATAATGAATACCATATTTATTATTAATATTATAGGATAGATATCATTAATTTTACTTTATAGTTTATTTATTAATATCAATATAAAATAGTATATACAAGTATATATCCATTTTAACTCTAGAGTCAAGAAGAATCAATTTCTAGGTACAAATATTTATTATTATAAACAAAATCAAAATTCCAAAATTTCAAATTTACATTTAAAAACATTAAAAATAATATTGAATACAATTTAAATAATTGTTTATACTATTATTTAAGTAAAAAGTGTTATGGCATTATATAAATTACCATAAATCTTGGTACAATGTTATAATATTTTATAAATTACTAAATCTCATGTTGGTCCGTCAAACCACTCACGTTGTCACATCTATTTTATTCTACTATATTTTTATAAGTGCATTTCATTTCCTTTGGTGAAATAGCTTTCTATATATATATATATGTGTGTGTGTGTGTGTGTGTGTTTATTTTTCGTCTTCTATACTTAACCAATTTCCCGTGTCTCTTTTCCCTATACTTTATCTTTCTCATTACTTAGTCGTTTTTTCGAAAGTTGTTAACCCGTGTATAGTGAAGCTTGCTAGTTAATCGGAAGTGTTGGGTGCAAGATGTATATCATGGAACAAGATGGACATGAAAAATAAAAAATAAAAATAAATATGAATAACTAATTGAATAAAATTTAACAAAACATTATCACATATCAATAATGAATATGATATTTAATATTAATATTATTAGATAGATATCATTAATTTTACTTTATAATTTATTTATTAATATTAATATTTATTAAGAAGGATCACTTTCTAAGTAGAAACCTTTATTTTCATAAACAAAATCAAAATTCCAAAATTTCAAATTTAAATTTAAAAACACTACAAATAATATTGAATAAAATTTAAATAATTGTTTATACTATTCTTTAAGTAAAAATTGTTATATCATTATATAAATTACTATAAATATTGGTACAATGTTATAATATTCTATAAATTACTAAATCTCATGTTCCTGTCGTCGCACTGACTATAAATGTGAACCCACTCACTGTGTTACATCTATTTTATTTTACTATATTTTTATAAATATATGAACAAAGTGCTGGGTGCAAGATGTATATCACAGAACACACAACATGAAAAATGAAAAATAAAAATAAATATGAATAATTAATTGAATAAAATTTAGAAAAACATTATCACATATTCATAATGAATACCATATTTAATATTAATATTATAGGAATGAATATGATATTTAATATTAATATTATAGGATAGATATCATTAATTTTTCTTTATAGTTTATTTATTAATATTAATATAAAATCGTATATATAAATATATATCCATTTTAACTCTATAGTCAAGAATGATCAATTTCTAGGTACAAACCTTTATTATCATAAACAAAATCAAAATTCCAAAATTCCAAATTTACATTTAAAAACATTCAAAATAATATTATATAAAATTTAAATAATTGTTTATACTATTTTTTAAGTAAAAAGTGTTATAGCATTATATAAATTATTATAAGTCTTGGTACAATTTTATAATATTCTATAAATTATTAAATCTCATGTCTATGATATTTAATATTAATATTATAGGATAGATATCATTAATTTTACTTTATAATTTATTTATTAATATTAATATAAAATAGTATAGACAAGTATATATCCATTTTAACTCTAGAGTCAAGAAGGATCAATTTGTAAGTACAAACCTTTATTATCAAAAACAAAATCAAAATACCAAAATTCCAAATTTACATTTAAAAACATTAAAAATAATAGTGGATAAAATTTAAATAATTGTTTATACTATTTTTTAAATAATTTTTTTTATAGCATTATATAAATTACTATAAATATTGGCACAATGTTATAATATTATAAAAACATATCAATAATTAGTTAAATAAAATTTAACAAAACATTATCACATATTAATAATGAATACAATATTTAATATTAATATTATAGGATAGATATCATAAATTTTACTTTATAGTTTATTTATTAATATTAATATAAAATAGTATATACAAGTATATATCCATTTTTACTCTAGAGTCAAGAAGGATCAATTTCTAGATACAAACCTTTATTATAATAAACAAAATCAAAATTCAAAAATTCCAAATTTACATTTAAAAACATTAAAAATAATATTGAATAAAATTTAAATAATTGTCTATACTATTCTTTAAGTAAAACGTGTTATAGCATTATATAAATTACTATAAATCTTGGTAGAATGTTATAATATTCTATAAATTACAAGACTCATAATTAAACCACAAAAGAATGGTCCCAATAATATCATCTAGTCTATTTTTTTTTATGATTATTTTCTAAATATGGACAAGAAATGCATACAAGACAAATGGTGTAGCCTTAAAAAAGTTCTAACAATTACATTTATTTAATTTAGTTGAGAGTAAGTGGAGACACAAATTAATATGATAAACCTATGCAAACAAGACTCATAATTAAACTAGAAAAGAATGGTCCCAATAATATCATCTAATCTATTTTTTTTTTAATTATTTTAAAAATACGGAAAAGAAATGCATACAAGACAAATGGTTAGCCTTTAAAAAGTTCTAATAATGACATTTACTTCATTTGTTTGAAAAGAAGTGGAGACACAAATTTAGTTTTAAAAAATTAGTTATTTCATTTGTTTGACAAGTGGAGACAAAAAATTAATTTCAAAAATTATTCACTAATGTAATTTATTCTATTTGTACACAAGCATGATAATTTATATATCCAAGTTTCCATGGATTTATAATAATTTTTATAATTAATTTTACTTAAGAAAACCAACTTCATTGTACACACATATCCAAGTTTTTATGGATTTAGAATAATTTGTATAATTACTTTTACTTAAGAAAACAAACTACATTGTACAAACATCTTATAAATTCATTCAATGATGTCCTCCAACTTCATTATACAAACACCTTATAGATTCATTCAATGATGTCCTCTCCACGACATTGACAATGGAGATTATTGACCTTAACTAATTTGTAGAACAATGTGTCACAAGCGATAATGCATTCCAAAGTATTTTTTAAATAGTAAACTTGAGTTACTTTAAGTTATAATATAATGAATTTCCACCACAAATGGTTTTATTAAGCATATATTGACATCAAGCATGCCAAATATACTTTCCTAACACACACAAATTTCCTATATAATACATAGAAAAACCAAAGGATTCATATATTACAATGTTATTACCCCATGTATAAGCCTAGAAAGATTGAAATTCACTAACACAAGGTGAGCCTAAATGAAAGAGCACTTTTTTGAGAAACCTTGGGCACAAAATGACAAAAAAAAGAACATTTTTGCACCCCAAACCAACTTGAGGGAGACTATGTAGGAGAAATAGTGAGATGTATGTTCTTAATGAGTTTTTATGGTTAAATTTATGAGAGACATGATTTCAAACTGGGCCGTACTTTTGCTATGCCACTTTGATGTTCTTTCAATTTTGTAATATAATTTCAAAGAAACACAAAAATAAAAATGTGATCCAACAAAGTAGGAAAATAAATTTGAAACAAACAGATGATTAATGTATCAAACAATGCATTAACTCATTCTATATAAGTTAGTGCACCAACCATTGATCTCAAAATTGGCCTACAATTTACTAATCTGGCTAGTAGGTTATAAGAATTCAAGTCTCCATAATACACTCATGGGAAGATTCTACAATCTTCCATCATCTTGGTTCAACTCTCTTCACATTGATTTCTACGAGTTGTATCCAAGATGGTATCACCAAATAATTGTACCAAAATTTAAGTTGTTCCGGGTAAATTAACTTTTAATTTATTTTTAATTAACTCAACAAATTAACTTTTAATTTTTCAAGTAAATTAACTTTTAGGTAGGGACTACGCTGCCACACATTTGTAGAATATGCAAGAATTTATAATGCTTAAATGGAAAAGGGTGAATACCAACTATATGTTGCTCTAGGGAGGGTTAGTTCATTCTCTTGTGGTATTCGTAAATCAATATCTTTTCTGAGCTTTCAATGGAGCAACCAAGAAATTTCACAAGGTTCTTGTACTGAATATGAGTGATGAGATTTGTTTCATTCATAAATTCATCATCTCCTTGCCTTGAACCCATACACAATCATTTAACTGCAACCTGAATTCCATCAGGTAAAACCCCCTGGACATCAATCCAATTCAAAATTATCTTTATTCTCCACTACGATCAATTGGAGCCAATAATTTCAAATCATATAAACTCTCACTTTAAATACAGATACAAAACCTCCCTCGCTGAGCTTGTTCTTTGTATTAAAATTAGAAGTAGCTTCCCTCAGAATATCATACTTGAAAATAAATTCTAAATTAGATATAGTGAGCGGTAAGATAGAATATATTTTTCACCTGCGCAAATAATTACAAGGCTTCCTTATATATTGGTAAAGAAATAGGTGAACAGTTCACAAGAGACAAGTTAATCATCGTTTCTGAGATACTTAAACCTGAATATTTAGCTGCAATTTCAGGACCCACGGTTCTACAATTATGGTCTAGACGTTTGACACAAGAGAAACAATTCCTCCTGGAAATCTGTATGGCAACAATTACTACAAGCGTACCGTCAGCTAATACACCCAGTGTTATCCCAAACACCCTAGTTATTTTTCGTTCTGTAAATTTGCACAAATTTTCTCAGTAAATTTGTGTGTTAGTTCCCCATAATTAAACCACTATATTACTTATCATTGTAAACTAGGTGAAGAATATATCGTAGGATACGGAAGGAATTTCTACTGGTAGTGGCGAGAGAAAAGAAATGTCAAAAACTTGTTTTCCAAATTTACAACCATTGTTTATATAGCCAAATTTGTGACTTGAAAACCAAGATTGATAGGTTTTTCAATGAAAATATTTTCAAAGATAATAAAAGTGTCATCAATTTGCATTGGGAAAACGTGCAAATATGCCAGGGAAATCAAGAAACTATTGAAAAGCAGGGAAAACATTGACAATTGTGAAATATACCTGGATTTTGACAAAATAAGGTTCAATTCAGAAGATAATTTGTTAATATTTACTTAAACAAATTTCATATTATTTTATTTTATTGTTTTTCTTTGTGGCCCAAATGCAAACTATGTTCAAATTGGAGTGGTGGAGAAACATTTTCATATGCAAGCAGAGCCTCAAATATGCAAACCTGTAAGGTTCAAAAATTATGTGCACAATACTAAAGAGCGACATCATGTGAACACCTTTGTAGATGACAACAGGCCAACACAATATTGAATTATTGCTACAATGATGTCTTAAAAAAACAAAACAACCTTTATTTTTTTTCGAATTCAAGATTGACAGAGGAAACTAATTAGATTCCATAATATTCTCCCATAAATGCATTTTAATGGGAGATTACCTCTAGCTTTCCGCTTATTAATGCCAATATTTTTGAACATATGTGGTGAATTGTCACCAGTAAAATCATAATTAATGTGTATTGGGAAGGGGTGAGCGTGGCGGGCATGGAGGAGAATTAAAGATGCTTTGGTATGTTTTTGAGCGTGGGAGTCTGTGGTGGAATTGTAGATCACCCCAGTTTTGGATGAAATACGTATACTGGGAACACGAGGAATGAGAGTTATATAACGCGTACCCATGAAACCACGACCATAAAATTGGCTAAGGAAACAAAAGTTCTCGGTCGGACTCATGATGTCAAGATATAGATGGATATAAAATTTGTGAGTTCGATAAAGAGTGAGGCTTACGAGTTCGAGGAGTTCGAGGTCAAATTGTAGATAAACAAAGTTTTGGATGCAAGATGTTATCCGAACACGAGGCATGGGAGTTCAATAATTCATTGCGGGGGAACCAATTGGATAACTATTGAGACGAACTGGGAAAAATATCAACAGATGTTGGGAAAAATGAGTCGCAAGCTTTGAGTCTGGGTTGAATTGTAGATCACCAAAGTTTCAGGTGCAAGATGTATACCGCGCACATGGGGCATGAGAGTTTGATGGTGTCTATGCAGGAACCCGTGGCCATAAAATTCGCGAACTATGAAAATGAATGATATTCGGTTGGATTCATGATGTAGAGATATATATGGACAGGAAATTTTCCACTCCTTCTTCCTCAGAACTCGCGAGCATAGACATGGATCACCCAAGTTTTGGATGGAAAATGTATACTTGGAACACAGGGAATGAGAGTTCAATAACGCATACTTGGGAACCTGCGGCCATAAAATTGGCTAAGGAAACAAAAGCACTTGATTAGACTCGTGATGTCAAGATATAGATAGATATAGAATTTGTGAGTTCGATAAAGAGTGAGGATTGCGAGTTTAAGGAGTCTAGGGTCGAATTGTAGATAACCTGAGTTTTGGATTCAAGATGTCATCTGAACATGGGGCATGGGAGTTCAATAATGCATTTGGGGGAACCCACGGCCATAAAATTAGCTAACTGTTGAGATGAACTAGGAAAAAAATCAACAGATGCGTTGAAATATCAACAGATGCTGGGAAAAATGAGTTGCAAGCCTTGAGTCCAGGTTGAATTGTAGATCACCGAAGTTTTGGGTGCAATTTGTATACCGCGCACATGGGGCATGAGAGTTTGATAGCATATACGCAGGAACCTGCGGCCATAAAATTTGTGAACTATGAAAACGAATGACTGTCGGTCAGACTTGTGATGTAGATATATAGATGGACATGAAATATGCCACTCCGTCGTCCTGAGAACCCGCGAGCATAGACATGGGACTAAGTATAGAATCATAAATGGATAATATAGGGGAATAAAAAGAAGGGAGAATGACTAAGTATAGAAGAGGAAAAAGAAAGGGAGTTAGGAACTGTATGCAACACAGTACAGAGAATACAATCGACATGAAAGCAAATTGTTAAGTAGGAACACATGAAAACAAAAGATGGTGTACAAATTTATTTATTTCAAGATAGAATCACAAAAAATATAATTGACATGAATACAAGTCAATGTACAGGAAGATATGGAGTATCCAAGGAAGAAAAAAAAACAGACCTTCAAACCAGTTCAAAAAATACTGATAGAGTAAACGAAAAACTATTGGATATGGAACATGGGTAGAAAAAATGCACCTTTGCATTGATTCTTCTACATTCATAGTTAGGATTTCTTTATGGTGTCTAGTTTTCATGTTTGTTTCTATGAAAAAAAGCACAAAACGAAATGGACGTGAACATAAGTTGACATGTAAAGAAAAAAGAAAGTACTATGTACATAGACTAAATAAAATAGAATAAGAGGTATAGAGTAACAGATAGTGTTAGAAGAATGTACCTTTTTTTTTTTTTTTAGTTCATTAAAGTGTGTGTGTGTGTGTGTGTGTGTGTATTGTAAAAAAAACAAATTGTGACCAAAATGAATTACAAACCAGGGAAAACTAAGAAGTTGGATATGTCGATTTTCTGCAACAAGATAGACAAATAATCTTTGAAGCATAGAAATTTGATTCTGTAATATGTTTGATGTATATTTCATAATTCAAGTGCAACACCAATTGTGTGGTGACCAGATGAGTATGTGTAAAAACCAGGGAAAACTAAGAAGCTAAATAATTTGGTTTTTTGCAACAAGCTACACAGATATGCTTTGAAACATAGAAATATGACTCTGCAATATGTTTGATGTATATCTCATAATTCAAGAGCAATATCAATTATATCATGATCAGACCAGTATGTGTCTAAGATAAAGATGTTGTATGGATGAATGGGAACATTTTTCCACACATGGTCAATAAGCACGTTTTGCACATGGCTTGTGGTGTTCAAAAGAAAGTGGAGACTGTATTTTCACATGTAGTTTTCCAATTCTTTTGTTTTGACATTATTTTGTAGCATGTCAATATTGAAGTCTCCTACAAGCACAATGGTTCCGTTCAGATGAAAATGACCTAATTCATTGGAAAGAACATTTAGTATGTTGGACAATGTTGCATGGGGAGAAACATACAGATTCAGTATTGCAATTTTTGTTCCATGGAAAAATATTTTTTGCAAGCACCATATCAACATTATTTTCTTCGAAATGTATATGGTCCAAAATTGGTACATGTTTTTTCACCAATATCATCACCCCATGTGTAATGTAACTTGATATGAAATTGTGATTTGGAAATATTTTGTTTTGCATGCATAATGCCATGTATGTTTCCTGCAAGCACAAAATATTAGATTTCATTATATCATAGTCATTGAGTATATCATCCATGTGTGCATGTAAGCTACGTGTGTTAAGCGAGAGAATTGATAAATATGACTTTGTTTGTATGAATTGGTAATCATACCGTAGATTCTATTTTGTGGTAGTCCCGAGGCGTTCCATTTCAATATCAACTTTATGTTTGAATTTGAAATTATCTCTTGTAAGAGGACTTAGTAAATACAAGGAGTCTATGATTCTGACACATGATAGTTTTGTGTATACAAGTCCATGTATTCGAATTCAAGCAGGCTTAAATGCAACACTATAAAGTGTTAGTTCTTGTGATATGTGGACTGTACGTGCACATGCAAGTTTAATTGGAAACTATTTTTGAATCTTCAATCGACCTTCCTTTGTTGATGTCGATAATGGCTTTAATATTCACAAAATAGGCGTCCAATTGTTTGCAATGTTTTAATTATATAGATAAGACAACTTGCTTGCTTTTCACTTGCCTATATGTGGTTCATGGAAATTAATCCAAAGGACATCAAGTTTTATGTTTTGGTATAGCCTTTGAGTATTCCATCTACACCATTGACCAAGCCATCATGTGAATCATAGTTGCGGGCATATATTTCAACCAACATTTATAATTTTAGGAAAAGTTGCAAAGGTAAAGTGGTTGTATGTTCATGATGCGACACATTTACATGGTTGTCTTGTTCCAAGTCAATTGAATTGGTGATGATATCATCGCCGGAAATGAGTGATAGCATGTACCTTTTATGCATTGCAAAATCCTTATTTGTGTAGAATAGGTAAGGGAACATTGGGTATGTTGGTGCAGGTCGCAAGAACCTAGAATTGATATATGTTAAGTCATCATATGATTGGTTGTTTGTCTGCATTCTATTCATAATTGCAATAAATGTTTCATCTGTCTAGCACATTGTAGTATGAAATTAAAAGCATTTAATATTGTCTCTCTAGAAGTCATGCATCATTGTTTTCATGTTAACTGTAGGTTGTTCAAATATCAAAGAATCTTGGATCAACTGTGCCTAGTAAAGATCCCCACAAAATATCATGTCAATGTTTCCAAAGTATTTCGTGTGCACATGTTTTATGCTTCTTAGTCGGTTGTCAATGGAATACAAGAAGCGAATTCCAATAACCTCATCTATAAATACAAGTTGGAGTTCTTCATAAATATTAGACAAGGTATCTAACATTTACTTGCTAAGTGGAAGAAATTGTGACTTGTTAAAAGGCATTAAAAATGTAGAGTGGATTGTTGTTCCACCTGCATTATATGCAGCTTCTCCTGTCTATGCAACTATTAAGCCCTTTGGTTTCATAGTATCATAGGAATTGTTTGAATCATAGATTCATATAAGCATTTGGAAAAGTGCTTTCATTGTGAATGTATTTCTTGTTCCTACTCCACCTGTAAGGAACATGTGCACAAGAGTGTCCATGTTCAAGTGTTTTTTAAGCGCACTGTCCTTTAGAATTGTTTGTTGTTCTCGATTCAACAGACAAATTATTCTGTGGTATTCATTATTTTCAATAAGGAAATGATGTTTTGTGACTTGAAAACCAATATTGATACGTCTTTCAATGCCACCTGCTCGAGGACGAGGAAAATTTGCTTGCAAGTCATAGGACTCACAGGGAGTTCTAGTTGTTTTTCGGTTTTTGAATGTCTCATCAATATTTTCTTTCTATCTCATTAACTGCAATTTCTAGATCACCTCATGTTGGATTAACATTGTAAGTAAATCTAGCTTCATTGATTTTCAGTATAGTCTCAGAGGCAACATATGCAGCTTCCCATGTAGAGAAGTTATGTTTTAATGTCTCTTTGTTTTCATCGAACGAAACATATAACATCAGTTTTTCTCTACAAAAGTTTTCATAGTTAGAATTGTTGATACTGAGAGGGGGTTGAATTAGTATCAAGTACAATTTTTATTTTTTTTCAACTTATACTTAAACCATTCAATTATATCCAATGAGAAATGAACAATAGTATAAGAGTTACACCAATACACCACAATACACCATGCACAATATATGAGAAATAATCAATAGT